>PVIR01001229.1:30756-94120 GCA_004026965.1 Petromus typicus | reverse complement strand
TACCAACAGCATATTTTACAGACCTAGAGGAAAAAAATCTTAAAATTCATATGGAACCAGGAGAGACCCTAAATTACAAAAGTAACTTTAGGCAATAAGAGCAAAGCAGGTGGCATAGTAATAGCAGACTTCAAAATATGCTACAAAGCAATTGTGATAAAAAAAAATGTCATAGTACTGGGAAAAAACAAGCTTTGGATCATTAGAACAGAGTTGAAGATACAGAAACCTCCCCAGACATATTCAACTATTTTATCTTGAAAAAGGGAACCAAAAGCATATGGTGGAGAAAAGATAGCCTGTTGAACAAGTGCTATGGGGAAGACTGGTTATCTTGTCCATAGAAGAATGAAACTGGACCTAAATGAATGAAACTAAATTAAAATAAAAATGGATCAAAGATCTAAACATTAAAACAGAAACATTAAACCTTCTGGAAGATAACATAGCCAAAACATTTGAAGAACAAGAGTGTAGGAAAGGATTCTCTAAACAGAACCTCTGATGACTGTCTATGCCATATAAAGTTTTTCTTTCTAGTTTATTCTCATGGTGTGTGTCATTCTTTGTAGTCCTAACATAGTGTGAGGAAATTTGTCTGTTAGGCTGTCAACTTTGTGTAAACCCTGGGCTTTGTTTTCTGTCTTATTTGTCCTTTAGTGTTTTCAGAACTAAAATTTAGATTTTTCAGTCTTGGCTAATGCTTTCAGGGCAAAAGCCACATTTTGTAAAGTTATCTCTCTAGGATAAAGTTTTTGTTTCACTTTTGGTCTGCTAATCTCTTACTGGCTATACTTTCTCTGTGACTTAAGAAGGTTAAAAAATTATTATTGAGCTTTGTTACTTAATTTGAGCAAGATAGCTGGTATAGATGAGCTTGTCAGCCATTTTAGGGAATAGGATACTTTGACAATCCATTTAAAGATTGTAAAATATTATGTCAAATTGACCTACTGTGATTTTTTTTTTTTTTTTTGAGACAGGGTCTCGCTTTGTGGTTCAGGCTGGCCCTGAGCTCAGCCTCCAACTCACATCGCAGCAATCCTCCTGCCTCTGCCTCCCGAGTGCTGGGATTACAGGCGTGAGCCACCATGCCTGGCACTGTGGTATGTGGTAATGATTGCTGCTGGGGTGAGTCTCCATGCCCAGTATTGCATGTGGTTACCGGGGAATCGAACCCGGGCCCTTGAGCTTGCAAGACAGGTGCTGGAACTACTGAGCTAAATCCCCGGCCCTGACCTACTGTGATATTTTTTAAATATTGATAGTTTTGCAGAATTCTTAGCTTGTTTCCTTTTCACCTTTAATAAATAACAACACTGAATACTTTTATGCATAAAAATATTTTTACATTTACTTTTACATTTACATTTGTGCATTATTCCAAATATCTAAATTCTTGGGAGTACAACTACTGGGCAATACACTACAAATGTTTAGAATGTTTGATTTCCTAAGAATTGCACTTATGAATCAAATTATGTGGTCTTAGTCTTTTAAATGATAATACAATAATATTAATATCTTAATGCTACAGCATTACACCCCCTTTCCAGAATATCCTTGAAGGACAGTGATGAAGGGAATTTTTCATAATGGGCAGGACTTCAGGAAGTGCATCTGGTAGTAAATTTTGCCTGGAAGAAGAAATGGTCCAGAACCTTCTGAATTGAAGGTGTGGGTGATCCCATCAGGGAAAGAACCAAGATCAGCTGAAGCCCTTGCTGGTGGCCAAGGAATACAGATTGGGTAGTAGAAGAAAGTAATCCTAATTATCTGCCATGACCCCATGATCAGCAATAGAAATGAGTATTTTAAGTATTATAATTCTCTCCTCATATGACTCCAATGTATATAATGTTCATAGACTTAATATTTGTTCTTAAGTATAGTTAATCCTATGATATAATGTTTGAGTTATGAAATGTTAAGAGTATGTATCACTTAAAAGAAACTTGCCCTCTATTCTGGGAAGGGAATTAGTCCATTTCCATTTGTATACAGGATAGTTGTAACATGTTAGGTGTAATTATGTTTGTATGCAGGATAATTATAATATGTTAGGTATAATTATGATCTGGTCTTTGTATCTCGTTGTTTATGGTCTAAGACTATGGTTTAAAGAAGTGTGGTTGTCAAGTTGAAAAGGGGTAGATTGTGATGGTTGATTGATTGTGTCGACTTGAGTAAGTAACACCCAACCAAATTGACTCAGCATAGTTCTGGATGTGAAATACCCACCCTAGGGAGGACTGTCACCAGAATGATATAAAAAGGAAATGAAGAAAGAAGGGTGCCTCTGGTTTGTTGTTGTTGTTTTTTAGAAACTCCAGTGGTCACTTTGGATGTTGTCTCTTGGCTTCCAACGTGAAGTCTTTGATCTCCAGTATTGACCCTTCAGCCTTCTGGTGAAGACCCTGCAGCCTCCTGATACAGACTCACATGGGACACTGCAGTGGGCTCCAGGTCTTTGACTGGATCCTTTGAATCTCCAGTGGGCAATTAGACCTTTTGCATTTTTCCACACTTGACTTTGTGGGTGGCCATTGTAAGCCAATCTTGTAAATTCTTATATATTTGTATATCTTGTATTAAATCTGTTTCTGTAGTTAGCACTGACTAATACAATTTGTTAAAGAGTCTCTCTTTTCCTGCAGTCTGTCTTTGATATCTTTGTTAAAAATCAGATAGCTGGATGTGCCCGGGGTAATTTTTGTATCTTCTTTTCTGTCCCATGGGCCTACATGCCTGTTTCTGTGCCAGTTCCATGCTGTTTTCATCACTGTAATTTTGTAATGTAACTTGAAATCCAGGATTGTGGTGTTCTGTGTTTTGTTCTTGTTGCCCAGGATTGCTTTTGCTATTCTGGTTTCATGTGAATTTTAGGATTGTTTTCTTTAATTCTGAGAGGAATGAAGTTAGTATGTTTATTGGAATTGTTTTAAATCTGTATTAATCAGTTTTGGAAGTAGAGTCATTTTGACTATACTGATTCTGCTTACATAGGGGCAAAGACATTTCTGATGTCTTCTTTGATCTCCTTGTTCAGAGTACTGTAGTTTTTGTTGTAGAGGTCTTTCACTTCCTTGGTTGAGTTAATTCCTAAGTATTTAATTTTTTGTTATTATGAATAGTACTGTTTTCCTAATTTCTTTCTGGTGTGCAAGAATGCTAGTGATCTCTCTGTGTTGATTTTTTATCCTGCTACATTGCTTAATTTCGTTATTAATTCTGGGAGCCTCTTTAATGGAATTTTTTTGTATCTTCTGTGTAAAGGATCACGTCATCTGCAAATAATGATCATTGATTTTTTTCTTTCCTATACATATGCCTTTTATTTCTTTCCTTTTCTGATTATTCTGGCTAATGTTTTGAGTACTATATGGTACAAAAGTGATGATAGTGGATATCCTTGTCTTGTTCCTGATTTTATAGGAAAAATTTTCAGTTTTCTTCCATTTAATATATTTACCATAGATTTACCATAAATGGCTTTTATCAAAGTAAGGTCCTTTTATACCTGTTTTTTAGGATCATTATCATGAATGGAGATTGACTTTTGCCAAAGGCTTATTCTTCATTTATTGATATGATCATGAGATTTTTGTCCTTGCTTCTGTTTATGTGATGTTACATTTATTCATTTTTGTATGCCAAAACATTCTTGCATCCCTAGGATTAAGCCTACTTCATGATAATATATGATTTCTTTCTTGGTACCAGGAATTGAACTCAAGACCTTACAATTGCCAGGCAGGCACAGTGCTACTGAGCTACATCCTCAGCCCTATATAATCTTTTTGGTGATTTGTTGAATTCTGCTTGCCATTGTCTCATGGAGAAGCTTTGTGTCTATGTTCAAAGAGATTGAGTTGTAATTCTCTGTTTTGGTTGGATCCTTGTCTGGTTTTGGAATCATGTTAATGCTAGCTTCCTCTGTATTCTTGAATGAGTAGATTATTTCCAGGATCTTGAAATCTAAGAAGTCACAGTTTTTTCTGCCTCATTTTATTTCCTGTGGGTTTGTGAGCCCTCTCCCCTCCAACTCAACTCCTGAAGGCCCTCTGTTTGTATACCCTCAATGTGACAATCATCTAAGCCAAAGCGTGTGCTTCCTCACAATGTAGACAGGAAAATCAGTCAGACCCTAGATCTCTGTGCCTGATGTAGGCAAGAGGATTTAAGTTCCATTAGATCACTGGACTTAATGCCAGCACTTTCAGATTCAGCAAGATCTGAAAGCCACACATGGTAAACAGAGTTTCTTACAATAGACAGTAGGGCCCCGTGTCCTTCCTGGTCAAAGCTTAAACTTCTCAAAGGGTCGATTTCTAACCCATATCCTCTCTGTGACTGTCTCCTGTGGTTGTCTCTCACTCAGTCACTGTGGTAGGATAACACCAGAAACTCTGAAGTTGTTCTGTGGTTCAGTCTTATGCAGTTAACCCCTTCTTAAAATGGCTCCTGATTAAACCCTCTCAAATATGTTGGGTGCTGCACTAGATTTCTTCCCGAATTCTAGACTGTCAGGAAGAGATTATGTTTGAAGGAAATATTTGGTGCTGTTTTTTGCAGTTTACAATAGTTCTGGGGTTTTCTTGGGGCCAGCATTATGCTGGGTCCATTGTTTCTGCCTGGACCTGCTAATCTTACTCTGTGCTTATTTTCTCTGTCTGGCTATTGGTCTCATCCATGGTTAGGTCGGTCATTGGTTGGTGTCTTTCCTATTATATGTTGAGGGGAAACAAAGCACAGAGTGGGCTTGGAGATGGTGGAGAGGCATGAACAGGGCATGAAATCCACGGCTACAGAGTCAGCTATATATGGCAGTGTCAGACTTAGGCCTCCCAGGGTCTCAACTGTATTTCTAAATTTCACTTACTGAGTTTTCTACCTCCAGGATTTTTGTTTTGTTCCTTTTCTTGACCTGTATTTCGTGACCTTTTCTTGACCTGTATTGTAATTGTCTTCCTAATTTTGTTGAATTGTCAGTACATAGTTACCTCTGTTCATGAACTTAATTCTTTCCATAATTCTACTCACAAACTGAACTGGATGAGAACAAAATCAAGTTTCTCAAGAAGGTCAGTCTTGAGCCTAACTATTCAACTATTTGATTTGATCTTCATCCAGTTTGATTTGTGACCACATTAAAAATTAAGTTTGTGAAACAAAGCACCACTATATGGAAGCTGAAGGAAATTGTACCCCATTTAGTATTATTAAAATCATTAGATTGAATTATGTTAAGGCAGCTTATCACATTCCTTGTTGTTAGAGTCTGTTGCTAAAAAGTAATTGAATTTCTCCCACCAGGCCCAACCAATAGCTTCCAAGATCAGATGAAGTCTGGCGTGTTCAGAGTAGTAGACAGTAATTGAATTTCTTTGGTGTAGTTATGTCACTTATTTTCATACATTTTGCATCCCTGTGTTATTTGTGTATCTGGCAGATCAGTTGGCTCTACTGATTTGATAGGTTGCTTTTCATAGTAAAAGACCTCTTGATAATGTGTTATGAGGTATTAGTTGGATAGTTTGCATTGGCGTTGGTTTTAAGTGGGTGCTTTTGTTGTTGTAGTTTTGTGATGCTGGGAATTGAGCCCAGGTCATCACCAGATGGGTGCTTTTAATCTTGGTAGCCTCTTCAGGTATAACTAATGTCAGTGATATCTGTCATTTTCTGGTGTCTCAGTGGCTTAAGCTATAGGGGTTGTGTGGTTTTATCACCTGGAGGGATTTAGCTTTTTTAGGTGAGGCAAGTTTGCTGGCAGCTCTGGGCCTGGTGTACTAGGTTTCATGTATGGGACACCATCAGTGTCTATAGTATTCCATGGGGTTAGGGTTGCCCTGTTCTGGCAGGCTGCCCTGATATTTCCTGTGGCCGGAGTGGATGCTTAGAATTAAGCAGGGTAATTACTTGTCAGGGCCTCAGCAGGGTAATTTTCTGAAAACAGGCTTCCTGTCTCCTTCTTGGGGCAGAAGAGAATAGGCAAGGTTTGCTGGCTGCTTTCCAGGAAACTTGGCTGAGCCACTCAGTGCAGGATGCTTAGCTGCTTCCTGAGGTCCTATAGATGTTTATGTCAAGCTGGTGGAGTAATAAGAAGCAGAGAAAGCTTCTCTGATGTTTGGTATCCTGACCCTGAAATATAATGTTGTGAGGAGAAGAAGGACCCAGGAAGGATCCAGGAAGGATCTGAGGTGAGAACTGAAGCCCAGGGGGATAGTGAAGAGAGTGGTATTAATAAAGAGAAGGAAAATAACAAGCAGCATTCTTTCCTAGAGTCTGAACACTCACTGGAATGGTGGGTTGAAGACTCAGGTGGGACAGAGGCCTCCACACAGCAATACACCAATGGAAAGGAGCAGTGGATGCACTGGACTGCAGTGGCTTCTGAGTTATCCAGGTACCTATGAGAGGGTGATTGGCTGGTAGCCATTCAGAACTCAGAATAGCTATGGGCCAAGCCCATCTGGTGGCTCCCAGGGCCTCAGTATGAGTTATGAGGCCAAGTCAGCAAGAGATCAGGTGGCAGAGTTCAAGCTGGCAGGAGGAACAGAGACTGTTGTAGGCTTCAGGAATAAAAGAAAAACCTACAGAAAATTAGTATAGGTGGTCTTTTCGCAATCTGATAAAAGTCATCTATGACAAGCCAGCAGTCAACATTATACTAAATGGACAAAAACTGAAAGTTTTTACTCTAAAATCAGGAACACGACAAAGATGTCCACTGTCACCACTCTTATTAAATATAGTTCTGGAAATGATAACCAGAGCAATTAGACAAGAGAAAGAAATAAAATGAATAAAGATAGGAAAGGAAGAAGTTAAATTACCATTATTTGTGGATGACATGATATTCTACCAATAACTCTACCCCAAAACATCCATCAGAAGACATCTAGATTTGATAACAAAATTCAGTGAAATAGCTGGATACAAAGTCAGTCCTTAAAAATCAATAGCCTTCCTGTATATAAATAACAAGCTCATCGAAAAAGAAATGAGTGAAATAACTCCTTTTACAATAACATCCAAAAGAGTGAAATACCTAGAAATCAATCCAACAAAGGAAGTAAAAGATCTCTACATGAAAACTACAGTACTCTGGAAAAGGACATCATAGAGAATATCAGAAAATGGAAAAATATCTTTTGATCTTGGCTAGGAAGAACAATATTTCGAAAGTAATCATACTTCTAAAATTTTTATACAGATTTAATGCAATCCTAATCAAAATTGCAATAGCATATCTCACAGAATTAGAAAAACAATCCTAAAATTCATTTGAAACCAGAATAGACCTAGAATAGCAAAGGCAATTCTGGGCAACAAATGTAATGCAGGGGGTATCACAATCCCTGATTTGAAATTATACTACAAAGCTACTGTAATAAAAACAGCACAGTATTGCCAAAAGATCAGACCTGAGGATCAATGGAACTAGAAGATATCGAAACAACTCCAGACATACTCGTCTACCTCATTTTTGACAAAGGAGCGAAACACCTTCACTGGAAGAAAAATATTCTCCTTAGTAATGGTGCTGGAAAAACTGGCTTTCCATATTCTGAAAGTTGAAACTAGACTCATGTCATTTACCATGCACTAACCTAAAACTTAAATGGATCAAAGATCTAAATATTAAACAGAAACACTAAATCTTCTGGAAGAAAAAATAGTTAGAATACTTGAGAACATAGGAGTAGGCAAAAACTTCATGAACAAAACCCAGATTGCATGAGAAATACTACAAAGAATCAACATATGGGGCCTCATCTTATTGAAGAGTGCTTGAGACTCCAAGAGAAGCAAGAGAAACCATTAACAGAGTGCAGAGAAAGCCCGCAGAATGGGAAAACATTTTACAAGCTATTCAGATAAAGGACTATTACCTATAATGTATAAAGAATTCAAAATAAAATATATATTAGAATTATATAAAGAGATTTTGTTAGGATGTTTCAGCTGCAAGTAACAATATATAAAGAATTCCCCCAAAGTTAAAGGATGAGTCCAAAAATGAGCAGATGAAATGAAGATATTTCTTAGATAAAGATGTTAAAGCAACAAATAAATATGCAAAAAAAAGTTTAACATTACTGATCATTTATGAAATGAAAATTAAAACAATGTTAAGATTTCATCTCACTGTAGCAAGAATGGATGCTATCAAGAAATTAACCAATAACAGATACTGGAGGAGCTGTGGGGGAAAAGGAACCCTTCCCCACTATTGGTGGATGTGTAGACTGGTGCAACCACTGTGGAGATCAATGTGGAGATTCCTCAAAAAAACTAAAACTAAAGGTTCCATTTGACCCAGCTGTACTTGGAATCTTTCCAAAAGAATTAAAAGCATCATACAACAGCAGTATATGCACACTCATGTTTATAGTGGCACAGTTTGTAATAACTAAATCATGAGCTAAATCACAGCGCTAGTGCTCATCATCCAATGGATGAATAAAGAAGATGTGGGCTTTTTATACAATAGAGTACCACTCTCATAAAGAAGGATGAACTTGAGATTATACTCTTAAATGAAATAAATTGGACACACATGGTTAAATATCACATTGTTTCTCTGATGTTAGAAACCAAAAGTGGAAGTAAGGACTAAAATGTATAACATATTCATTTCAAATGGGAAGAGGATCAAAGGAGGAGGAAGGGAGAAAGGAAGAGACAAGAAAAAAGTGAAAACAAGAAAAAAATAAAAATAAAGCTTTTGTACATAGGGAGGGGAAGGGACTTGAGGGAAAAGGGGGCAGGGTGTAATATGTACAAGTGCAAATTCCCTATGATGAATGTTATCATCATTTATGCCTTCAATGTACAAATAAATTCTGTACTACAATAAAAAAGATTATGCCCATTCAATTGTTACCACCAAAGAAAAGTTTATGTACTTTTGAATGTCTTGAAATTTGCCATAGTAAAAAGTGAGATACATATTGAGTTATCAGTTTTATTCGGTATTAATTATTTCTATCAGTTATATTTATTACCAACAGTAGAAAACACTATATGACTTACATGATTTGTATTCATCCCTTAGCTATCTGGAAGAAACTTGTGAGAAATTTTGTTAGGATGTTTCAGCTGCAAGTAACAGCAAATCTTAACTGAGCTGGCTACAGCCATTGGGGAGCATAGGACTCGGGGTATAGTTGAATGGTAAAGTGTTTGTCAAACATGAATGAGGCCCTGGGTTTGATCCCCAGCACACCACAAACGGAAAACCAAAATAAACTAATAAGGGAACTCTTTCTGATAATAAGAAATTAATGTCACTCCAGCACTGGTTTATTTAATGGCTCAGATCTCTGCCATCCTCTCTATGTCACCCCTCTATGTCCTCAGGGTTGCAGGTTGTTACTGCACTCTCAGGCCACATATCTGAGCTCAGTAATGTCCAGGAGCAGAAAAGGACTACGTGTCTGTTTTTACTAGCTAGAGAAACACTTCCTGAGATCATTGGCAAATTTCTACTCCCATCTCATTATCCAAATTAGACACATGCTTAATTAATCCCTGGCAAGGTGAATATCACATGAGCCTCAGATCAGTCATAAACCCCTTCTGGGGCTGGTGATAGAGAGCCTTGGGTAGGAAGATAGAACCTACTCAAAAATGGGCCGCTGCCAGCACAGGAAAAGGGAGAAATGACATATGAAGAAGCCCCAGTGATAGCTCTAAAAACAGAGTGAAACAAGAAAAAATGAGAGAGGGAGAAAGAAAGGAGTGAGACACAGAGAGAGACAGAGACATTGAAAAATGAGAGATGGACAGGCCACACTCTTAAGCTCTTGAATGCAGTGTCATAAATGTATCCTGGAGGGGGCATTGAAAATCATACACTACCCAATGAAACTTCAAGAGGAACGAATTCATGAAGAAGTTCTAGGTGCTTCTTTTTTTGTACCAGGGATCGAACTCAGGATCCTCCTGCACTTTTGAGGCAGGCATGGCCTCACTGAACTAAATCCCTTGCCCTATTTCTTATGTTTGTCTGTACAAACCTCTGTTTTAGAGGCAATGATAATTTGACTCATGAAGTACCAGTACTTGTTCAGATAATTAGCATAAACTTTGTGCTAAGAAAAGCCCATTCTTTCTCTGCTATGATTCACTCTAAACACTTGGAAAAACTGTTTCTACATTTCATCTCTATCAGGGAAAAGGAAGCAAGGATGGGGGTCTGTAGGCCATCTAAATTTACTGAAAATATTCCTTATTATTGAGAAATGACAAATGCTTGGGGAGCCAATGCAGGAAGATCCTAAATTCAAGGCTAGCCTGGGCAGTTAGCAAGACCATGCCTCAAAAAATAAAAATGCCTAGCAAAGTAACCCAATGGGAGAGCAGCATTTGGCTAGCATGCATGAGCCCTGGGTTCAACTTTCACTACTGAAGGGGAAAACAAATCAAACTACAGAAAAAAAAATTAAAAAAAATTAAAAAAGAAAGGGGTTATTATTTGTCTGCAGTGAGTGGAATTTCATTAAAATGTTTAGTGAGTCACTTTTGAAGTTTTTTCTTGGAGTTTTAAAAAATCTGAAGCAGCAAAAACAAATAGCCTTAAAGATTGGCAGCAGGCTTCTTTTAAACAGGTTAAGCCAGTTCCTCCAACACACACCCCTTTTTGAGCTAAACATATTAAACAGTTAAAACCAACAATAAAGCCTAGTTTATGTATTACATACACTCAAGATGAAAGATAGGAAGTCGTCTCAGCAAGTCAGCTGAAGATAACTCAAATTCTGTATTTAGTCTTGCTATATGACTTTTTTCTTTGTACATGTATTTTGGTTACCATGACAACTAGAAACTGCAGAGAGAAGAGAATTGTTTGGACTGCTGGACTAGGAATAGGAGGAAGATTTAGGACAGGTGCAGAAATTTGGAATGGCTGGTAAGGAAACAATGATAGCTCAGGGCTGTGTGGATTTATTTATGCTGAGCATTTCACGTTATTTTGTAGAGAAAAAGGGCATAATGCTAAATAATATATATCAATGCCGAGTACATGTGTAAGACATGGAGAAACTGAAGACCTGAAGGACAGAAACGTTTTATGTAGACAACTTTCTCTGTTTTTCCTTACCATTGATGTTGTGCCCTACTAGTTCAACCCAATTAATCACCCAGGTAAGTAACACTTTCATTCCATCTTATTCCCTTTAATTAAAGTCATCTTGAGTAGAAGAACCCAACCAATTTAGTAGTTGTCCTTGACAGAACCTTTCTGAAGTCAGTCTAGCAGAGTCCTCAACTCAGAGCAGCCAGCAGATATTGGGTATGCAGTCTTCTCCATCATTCCTGTTAATAGCTACTAACAATTGAGACTGACAGAAGAGGATATTGCTGAGATGGAACTTTCCTAACTCAGAATAAATTGGCAAAGACTGACCCTCACACAGGCTGTCCCCCTTAGTTCTTTGAGTCCAGTTCTGTCCTAGGTATGCCCACTTCTTGGTTTTAGAGTTAATTCTGATATCTATGTATCACAGATGAACCATCCTTCTCCCTCACCAGGAGGCCACTGAGCTATATCCCAAGCCCTTTTCTCTATTTATTCTTAAATTTTGAGAAGGCTCTTGCTAAATTTCCCAGGCTGGTCTCAAACATTTGATCTTTCTGCCCCCACCTCTGAAGTAGCTAGAATCACAGGTTTGTGCCACTATGCACAGCTATCATTTTGTATTAATTTGAAAAAGTATTTTTATTTATTTTTATATTTTTAAAATATATGTATTTTATTTTTAGCGGTCACACTACCAGCTTGAAATAGAGATAAGAAATATATTTGTGCCTGAAAACAAGAAAATTTTGCCATTTAATTGATGATGATTTGTCTAACTCTCAGGAACTGTTTTTTAATGAATCACTGATTTGAATTATGTCACTTATTTATTCTCAGTCTGCCTGTTTGTGTTATTTCTTCTATTTCCTTAGAACACATTTTGATGCATAGGGAGTTTGGAGGTGTGTAACCTTTGAAAAGTGCATTCATTTTATAGCTCTGAGCACCATGTAATGTAAACATTGGGATATGGACTTTTTATCATGTTTTTTTTTTCACTTGTTTTCAGTTTTTTTAATTCTTGAATGTTTTGTAGCCTTTCTTTATACATATTTGAATACAAGCATTTGCAAAACAGGTAGCTTTTATGACATACTAAAACAACAATATTGAATTCCAGCTTTATAACAACAGCATTTGAGAAAAACATTTTATTTCAAAAACATTGAATACATTCAACTTCAAAAAAGCTTCAGTTCTGGGGCCGGGGATTTTGCTCAGTGTTTCCAGCGCCTGTCTTGCAAGTGCAAGAACCCGGGTTCGATCCCCTGGTAACCACGTACAATACTGGGTGTGGAGACTCACACACCCAGCAGCAACCAGTACCACATATCACAGTGCCGGGCGTGGTGGCTCACGCCTGTAATCCCAGCACTCGGGAGGCAGAGGCAGGAGGATTGCTGTGATGTGAGTTTGAGACTGAGCTCAAGGCCAGCCTAAACTACAAAGTGAGACCCTGTCTCAAAAAAAAAAAAAAAAAACTTCAGTTCATTAAATTTAAAACGTGGAAAGACTAAAGAGTAATTCTTTGACTCTACAGTATTTTTGTTTAGCTATTAATTAGATATATTTCTATTGTATTTGTCTTCGCCTATTAACACTTCATTTTCAGTTAGTCAAACAAATGGATGTACATGTTGAATTGCCTAAATTGTATGATGGCCTATTTAAAATGACTTCATGTTTGTTAATTTAGTATTGATCATTCTCATTGTTGCACAGTTAATATGCAAATATTCTACATTGTAGAGCAGCAACTTGGTCATCTGTACTTTTATTCCCTCCCCCATAACCCATCTGCTTTCTTTCCAAACATTTGCTAACATGTTCCACATGCTGTCTTTGACTAAAATTCATTAGTCTGATATTTGTAAGGCAAGACTATACAGAATACATTGGGAAACAATACACTATATTATATTTTTATAAAAAGTTTATAATGCGCAGTAGGTGGGAAGCAGTCTAAGAGGAGTTGGCCATATGAACTCTATAACTTTGCATAAGCAGAGACTTGAAAAGTGTTTATAGGGCTTATGTTTTGAAACATAACACTTTCAAGTCTTGCCTACTGCAAACATGGCCAGCACCAAATGCCAGTCATGTAAGTGAGTCTGTGTTAGACTACTTTGGTGCATCAAATCCTGCTAATGACTGCTGCCAAGTAGATGACCCATCGTAAGCACCTCCCACCGATATAGTCAGCTCAAACTACTGACTACAGAATTGAGAGCAAATGAAACAGTGATTGTTTTAAGCCATTCACTTTTGGGGGACATTTGGCATGAATAATAAAATGTTTGTTCTTAAAAATCCTTTTATTCTAAAGTTTTCCTTTTTATTTTTTTTTAAGTTTTGCCTGTTAAGCTTTTGCATAGCAAGATAAACTACCAGCAGGGTGAAGAGAAAACCCATAGAACGGGAAAAATTTTTACCAGCTATTCAGATAAAAGACTATTACCTAGAATAAATAAAGAAATTTTTTTTTTTTTTTAGGTTTTTTGAGACAGGGTCTTGCTTTTGTGGTTCAGGCTGGCCCTGAGCTCAGCCTCAAACTCACATCACAATCCTCCTGCCTCTGCCTCCCGAGTGCTGGGATTATAGGCGTGAGCCACCACGCCCGGCACTGTGGTATGTGGTACTGGTTGCTGCTGGGTTGAGTCTCCACACCCAGTATTGTGATGTGGTTACTGGGGAATCGAACCCAGGCCCTTGCGCTTGCAAGACAGGCGCCGGAACCACTGAGCTAACTCCCCGGCCCTATAAAGAAATTTTTTAAAAGACCCCCAAAATTTAAAGGGCCAGTCCAAAATGAGCAAATGAAATGAAGATATTTTCTCAGCCCTTCAATCTGTTTTTGAGTATGGTAGTAAACAGTTTTCACTCAATATTTTTCATAAAGTTGTCCTATTGTTCTAGCATTATTTATTGAATACCATTACTTAAAATCATATACTTAGTTCCAGCATATTATTTGGTTCTCTTTTGTTCTGTTAGTCTATTTGGTATCCGTGCGCCAATATCACTTATTATGGCTTTATATAATTTCAGCATTTGACAGAAAATTTACTGTAGTAGCCTACACAATAAGATGTGGTTCCTCTACTAAATCTTCAGGTCACTTTAGTGACCAGGCTTGCTTGCTTGTTTGCTTCCTTCCTTCCTTTCTTTTTTTTTTTCCTTCTTTGAGACAAGGTCTCTCTATGTAGTTCAGGCTGGCCTTGAACTCACTGTGTAGCCCAGACAGAGATCTTCCTGCTTCATCCTCCCAGGTGATAGAATTACAGGTATATGCCACCACACCTGGTGACTAGACTATTTTCTAAATTCAGATTTTACCTTATGTCTGATTATTCAGTTCTAGAGAATCAGCCCTCATCCAGACCGAAACCCTTTGAGAGAGAGAAAGGTAAGGAGATATTGAAGGGATCTAGAAATGCTCAATAGGGCCAATGAAAATTCTGGACTTATATAGTTCTTGTTCCTGTTAGCGTCAGTGAGTTCTACTGATACAGGTATTTCCCAAAGGTTGGGTGAAGGAAATGCTCAGAAACCTGAGACCCTGGAGACAATAGGATTGGCAGAGGTTCTGAGTGACGCGCCCAGATTGCTCTTTTTGGTCTTTGCTGCCACCACTGCTCTTCGTAGTATTTGGCCTGGTAGTTCTTGAACCACATCTCTACTTTGGGCTCGTTTCTAGCCAACGTTCCTCTCTTTTTGTAGCTCGAGTATAGGTTGCCTTTAAAGAGTTTCTCCAATTCTTTTAGATAATTTGTACTGTAGATGATACATTCCTGGTGCTATCTCTAGCATCAGGTGATGGGGTGAAGGGCATGAATTCCTAAGATTTTTGCATCATTTACATCTGCTTTACTCCCTCTTGGGTGTTACCTACCTGATGGCTTTGATCTAGTCACTGTAGCATGAAGCTGACATTGGTCTTCTACATGTCATGTTAAATAAGTCTGCTCTAAAGAAGTTATGTTTCCCATATTCATGTCCAAATCCTACTCTTAGGGTCCAAATCATGTTATTTAACGCAGTTTACCAGAAATAGATATTGTGTTTTAATTCCCAGTGTCTTCTATGAATATTTTAAAATTCTTTCAGCATTCAACTGGAAACAGGTAAAGATAATTGGGACATCCATAAAATATCAGTAGTTTTTTTAAAACTAACCTGAGACATGAATCAAATTCCTTTGGCTAGTGTGTATTCCATCATCTATGCAGTTCCTACTTCCTCTTTGAATACTAAATACCATTTATAACTGTGCTAGTTGTTTTACACACATCTTATTTAGCATTCACAAGTCTATAAGATCTTAGTTTCTTTATTTTGTAGGTGAAACTTGGGGAAAATAAACAACAGTTTTCATAGACTTGTTAAGTGGAATAACTGAGATTTGAACACAGATTATTGACATCATAATGTTGCTACACTGACATAAGATGATTTATGATAGCTCTAATAGTGTAAATTAACAAGGCCAGTGGAAAATTAGGTAGAATCTAAATATTCTGTCTCACATGGGGATATTTATCTTTTATAATAAAACCTCTCTGAAATAGGCTGTTCTGAAAAACAACTCTGTAAAATATTTGTTGAGAGTGAGGAATTACTTACTTGTTCATACAATTGGTCCAAGAAGTGAGATATTGTCCCAAATAAGGCTAGAATTCTTTTCCACTGCTATGAAAAGGAAATACTCTCATTCTCCCGAAGTTTCTAACCATTGTGTACTGGGTGTCTTCCACTTTAAATCCACTCTCTGACCTTCTATAGCCCACTCTGTGCCTCAGGAGAGTGACCTATATAGAATTCATCCACAAACTCTTCCCTTCCAGCTTGCAGTGGAAAACTATGAAGACCAGCAGGTAATAAGAAGGAAGAACACATTGAGGTTGAAATGCAGTTTGATTTATCCCTCATCACGTGGCCTCTCCAAGAAACCTTATGCATCTCTAATTCTAGTAAGTGCTCTCCCCTTTATCTCTGCAGGCGAAGAAGTAGAAACATCCCACCAAGCTGTTTCCAACCCTGGGGCACTGTGCTGTCCTTTCTGGGTTTTTTAGCCACATGTTTGTAAACAGTCTCTTTACTACACTCCCCTTAGATTATACAATTTGAACAGCCTCTTTTTCTTGTTGGTACCCTCACTGATATGGTGAGTTTGAAGGTGATCATGTCTTAATACACAGTGGGAAAAAAATACATCTTTCATAGGAAGAAAATGAAAGAAAAGTGGGTAATGAAGAAATTCAAGGCTTTAGGCACCATGGAAACCCAGATTTCAGTCCCCAAAGACCTGGTTTCTGCAGCTTTTTCTTCCATTCCATGAATTCCTTCATGAAATTATTAGGTTATATAGCGTTACTTTTATTACTGCTAACTGTATATTCCATATATTCAAGTAAGTAATATAAGGCCCACTAATGTTTGAGTTGGGTTTTCTGTTACTTGTTGTGAAATATACTAGGATAGTTTGTGGCTAATGAAACTGAAGTTCAGGGTAGTTTGTGCTTCAGAATTAGTTGAAGATGATGTCATCAAAGACCCTGTTTGCTATCCAGTGTCAGCTTCACCTTAAAATTGGTTTCTACAGAGTTTTAAAAGGTAGTTGGTTGCATCTACTCTCTTTCATTTCATGGAATACAAATAGTTTCTTCCAGGTACTTTCTCAGAAAATTATTTCCCAGAAACCCTCAGCAAGACAATCCTTATTTCTCATTGGCCCAGTAGTGTCACATGACCATCTTTGAGCAATAGCCAGGGTCAGAAAGTAAAATTGTACTGATTCATGTAAACATGAGACATAAGCTCTGCTCCTTAAATCAATAGCAAAGTCATCATCTTCAAAAGTCCTTGAGCTCAAGTGTGGGAGGGTGAGAATAAACAATAATCAAGAAATGAGATGGATATTGAAAGATGGAGAAAGTCATGACATCTTCTATGTCTTCTAGCTTCTATAAGCCAGTAGGTTATTTCCTACTTTAATTGTTTTATGTTAAGTTTCCTTCTAGTCTAGGAAAATATTGGTACTAATTCTAGCTCTGCCATTGACTAGTTGTGTAATTTTGGACATAAACCATTTCAACTTTAGCTTTTCCATCTATAAAATTAATACTGGCGTACAAGATTGCTGGTAGTCTCCAGTGTGATGAGAGATAAGAAAAGTCATTGTAACCTATTAAAAGTTGAACTTTCCATCTATAAAATTAATACTGGCGTACAAGATTGCTGGTAGTCTCCAGTGTGATGAGAGATAAGAAAAGTCATTGTAACCTATTAAAAGTTGAACAAATTAAGTAGTCTTTAACATTTATTTTATTTTTGTTAAGAACACTTCACATTTCTCTTAAGAGATTTTTAAGTATATGGTATAGTGTTTTCAATCTACAGGCATAATTGCATTTTTCTCACCCCTGGAGATTATGTTGCTCTCTTTAATGAATAAATTAAATGCTCCCACCGGATGTAAATACTAGGTTATAACAACCTCCCTAAGGTTTTATCCTTTTTCCTTTTCTTCAGACTTCCTTCTGAGCTTCTAGGAATTAGATTTGGATTAAATTAGAGATTTTGCTCCACTGGCTTGGCAAAGAATCAAAATGTGTGGTCATTCTAGTAAGTCAGTCAAAAAGTGTTGTTATTGGGGCTGGGGATTTAGCTCAGTGGTTCTGGCGCCTGTCTTGCAAGTGCAAGGTCCTGGATTCCATCCCCGCTAACCACATACAACAATGCTGGGTGTGGAGACTCACACCCAACAGCAATCAGAACCACATACCACAGTGCTGGACATGGTGGCTCATGCCTGTAATCCCAGCACTTGGGAGGCAGAGGCAAGAGGATTGCTGAGTTCAAGGCTGGCCTGGGCTGCATAATGAGCTCAGGGACAGCCTGAACTACAAAGTGAGACCCTGTTAAAAAAAAAAAAAAAAAAAAAAGTACTGTTGTCTCCTACTGTGCTAAACACAAATTATCAATTAGTATGAATTATCACAGGATTAGCAGACTTCTGTGCAACTGTAATCAAAATGCATTTATTAGACTGTCTTTAAGGGCATTACATAAATTCCTATCAGTGTAAGGACTTTTATTATTTGACTGTGATAAGAAGAAGAATATTGAAGGGAGTGATTATATGGTTAGGAAATTTGGTAAGATGGGTTTTATAAGTAGACTGTGGGGGAGCTTCCAATATCTGTGTGTCTTGGTGTTTCCTGATCTAGTCTACTGGAAATTAATGCCTACTTGGAGGAAATAGTTCCTGGGTTCATATTAATAAAAATAGCTTTCAATAATCAGGATAATATGGACATATGGACAAGGGTGCCTTCTCCTTGCAGTTGCACAAAGCTGTTAGTTATGCTTTAAAAAATCTAAGAATCTAAAGCTCTTGTAATTCTCACTGGAAGAGCATTTTCTAAATATTTCTCCTCTCTTTGCCCTGTCTCATACTAGGGTATATTGATAAATATGGGAAGGGAATAATCAAACCTATGTATTTTGATTAAAAGTGACACAAATACACCCTTTAAGTCCCACAGGGCCAGAGTAAAGCATTTTGAGAACCCAAGGACTTTCAGTCTTGTTTTTTCCCGTTGTAACAAGAAACTCAAAGAACAAGTAACTTCTTGATCCAAAGCTCCAGAATGAGCACATAAACTTGGATCCAGTGATTCTAACTCCAGTTTTCTTTTCCACCACTTAATAGTTGCTTTATGCTCATTGTCCATATAAAACTTAATAGGAAGTATCTGGGAAATGTGTTCTATAAATATATATGTATATACATGCATACATATATATCAGGGTTCTTGGTTTTATTAGTATTTTTGGTCTAGCTAGAAAGATAGGACATAGCTACAAAAAGAGTTTTAAAAAAATTTATTTCCTTGCTAAAAAAATCAGTATTTATTTGTAATACATAATAAATACATTCGTCATGAGGAAATGGTAAATACACATATTGCATCTCTATCTTTTTACTTCCTTTTCCCTCACCTCCCTCCCATTTCCCTACATTTCCAGTTTCCCTTCCCATCTCTACAAAGTCTTTTTCCATATTTCCTACATCTATCTTTTTTCTCCTACCTTACTTAGACTGGGTTTCCATGTATATTTAATCCCATGTGTGATTTATTCCTGTTAGCATTATAGTCTTGAGGTGGATTCATTTTCTTATGAATGATTCAAATTTGTCCTTTTTTAGGTAGTAGTCTACCTACCTATCTATCTATTTATCTATCTATGCTATTTTTTAATTTTGAAACAGGGTCTCGCTTTGTAGTTCAGGCTGGCCCTGAGTTCACTATGTAGCCCAGGCAAACCTCAAACTCACAGCAATCCTCTTGTCCCTGCCTCCTGAGTTCTGGGATTACAGGTGTGAGCCACCGTGTCCAGAGTTGTGATATATGGTACCAGGGATCAAACTTGGGACCTTGCGCTTGCCAGGCAGACACCAGAACCACTGAGCTAAATCCCTGGTCCATGCCACATTTTCTTTATCCATTCATCGGTTGATGGGCAAATAGGTTGCATCCAAGATTTAGCATTTATGAATTGTGCTGTTATAAACATAGATATGCATGTATCACTGTAATATACCTTTAAATATTTTGGGACGATACCCAGAAGAGATATACATACTTGAGTCAGAGGGAAGCTCTATTTTTAATTTTCTAGAGAGTTGCCATACTGATTTCCATAGTAACTGCAGAGTTTACATTCCTACCTCTAACGTTCAAAGCTGAATGTGTTAACAGGGACAGCCCAGTAGGAAGAGGTGGGTCAGTGGGAACCTGCCTTTAGGGAGTATATCTTTGCTGGTAGTCTTTCTCTGTGCTCTTCTTTCCAGCTGTCATGGAGTGAGCAGCTTTGTACCACCATGCCCTTTTGCCATGATGTTCCTGTCTTGGGCCCAGCCAACCACGGACTAAAACCTCTAAAGTCATGGACCAAATTGAAACTCTTTTCCTTTAATTTGTGGGTGTTGAGTATTTTGCCATAGCCATGGAAAAGTTAACCGGTACATTCATCCTTGGCACAGGGGTGGAAACATTATTTCATGTCAGTGCAAAGAGATTTTACCACCTGGAAGTATGGGCAGAGGTTTAGTCCCTCTCAGATGGCAAAACTTTGAGATAGAGACAGAAGCTACTAGTAGCAGGCAATTAGAATTAGGTAGGTTTGATAGCACTATACTTGTTCTCATAAGAAAGGATTCTCAGCAGGGCCACTGCCAGTCCTTATAGAAGAACCTTTCTGTGAATTAGGAAAAAAAAAAAAAAAAGCACCCTTTCCTCAAAATTATTGAATACCAATTAATAGAAAATTGTCTTAAAATTTACAAATCTTTAGTATCTGCTGTGACAGCACAGAGTTAACAGCCTGCCCTCCTCTAGGCCCCCAGGCCTGACTGAGGGCTGGGTTGGCTGCCAACTGTGCCATTATTTATTGAGGCAGCACAGCCCTCCTGTGGTTGCTCTGATGTCCACACCGACACCGCAGGCCTTTGTCTTTCGTCTGGTTTCCCGTGGAGCCTAAAGCACTCTCTCCCTACAGGTAACTTAATATCTTTAGACCTATTTGTCTACCAGAGACTAGGTTAAGAGTTTGTGTTTCAGTCCCTCAGCCTTCAGTGCTGCTTAATTCGAAAAGGAATAAATCCCAAGAGAAAACCTGATCCTCTCTTGAAGGGCTGTGCCTAGGAGGTAAAGTATCTGAAGGCTTGGGAATTCTATAGCATCTTCATGATTGGCTGATAATTATGTTCTTCCCTTGACTACAGGTGTTTTTTGTTTGGTTGGTTTTGTTTTGGAATCTATAGCATTTTCTTAGTTCAATGGAAGCAGTAAATAAGGAACATGCACTCTTATTATTCTGAGAATCCTAAAATATTAGTCCTGAAGGGGGGAAAAAAACTGCAAGTAGCAAATGGAGTTTTAAAGGGGAACTACAAGTGGTCTATTTTACAAGGGAAAACCAAACAAGGGCTAGGTAAAACACGAGGACACTTTCCTTGAGTCACATTGGAGACTCATGTGTTGATAGAACATATATGAATCTCAGATATTTTGGAGCCAGCTGACAGTTGGAACTGTTTTCCTTCTTCAACCAATTGCATCTCTAAATAAAGATAGAACAGAGTCATATTTCCATGGCCTGGGTTTCTTGTTCATAAAATTAGCTTCTGCTTTAAAAATGTCACTGGTCCTCTCATTCCTAGACTTTACTGCTTATCATAGTGCATGTTAAATTAGGGTAGGTTGTTAGGTTCTTATGTTATGCTAACTATGTTATTCTGTATCTTGATATATTATTCCTGGGCTCATGGGAATTTTTTTCAGTGTAATCCCCTTCTTTTTCATGCCTCTCTTCAGGTTCTTCCAAGGTGAGTTTAGGGAAACTGTTAAAATCCTACACCGTTCAAAGAGAAGAACTTTAAGAAATGTCTGACTTAGCGAGCAGATTATGGCAAGGAGTGCAGGCACAGAGGGGCACTGAACGACAAAGGTCAGCCAGGCAGTCAGAGGCAAAGTTTAGATATCATATCCAGCATTCTTTTTACCACTGACACTTTATCTCTTGCCAGCTGATTAGATGAGGATGATTTTCGGCATGGTTTTGAAAAGCCTGCTGCCTTACCTCTTCTAACTACAAAGCCCTCTTTTCCCATTCCTTCTGCTTTCATTCTCTTTTTTGAATTTTTTGAATCACATCCAAGAGTCACAACAGGTGTTGGGCCTGCCTGTCAGTAAACCCTGAAACTTGGCTGGCAGGTTCCTGGGGGTGGAGCATGCCCTGGCACCACCCAGTTGCTGCCAGATCAGTTTCAAGGTATCTGGTAACTTCAGGGCCACTTCTACTGAAAGACTTTCCCCTTGTTGGAGCATTCTGTGTTTGGCATGGAAAGTCTTTAAAAGTCTGCTCTGAGCTCCTCAAAGGGAAGCGATATCTTTTGCAAACTTGTGTTGAGCTCCAGAATAATTATTTCTTTCTTACTAAGATTGACGGTGTTAATGTACAACGTATTATTAAGATATGTATATTGTTAATAATAGTGGTTATAAAAGTCACCTGATTGCCTGAAACCTTCCCAGATTAGCCTTTTTAGGTTTAGTTATTTCACCAGAGAGGACAGGTCTGCTGCAGTGCCTAACGTGATACCTTTAGACACTCAATAAACAGTTACAATAAATATGCTTTAGCTTGAGTTTTAATAATGCCCATTTCAGAATTCCCTGTGTAGACATGTGCAGTGTGGCAGCTACGGGAAGTATGCTGCTCAGGGCTCCCAGGGGGGACACCTCTGGGAGGAGTGTAGCTGGTGGAGTCTAGCTGCAGGGGGTTGTACTGAGGTGTTTATCCTAAGCCTGACCACCACCCTCTGTGCTCCCCGGACTGTCTCCTTCTCACTCATTGAGCACTTCCCATCTGAAAGCCAGGTTGTTACTGCCCAACTCAAGGCTCCTTACTTGGGCATCGCTGCTCTACATCAGCCTGGCTGAGACTTTTCAGAACTGTATGAATCTCAGACTCTTATCCAATCTTTCCATTCTCTTCTTTCAAAATTAGTGTCAGACTTGCATCACAATTTGAGGCCTTCCAACTTAGCCTAGTTACCTCAGCTCTTTATGGTTCACAGTGTCTCCCCAACACACTTCTTATGTCTCTTATTCCATTAACTCCAACCTATCACAAGAAGGTCCAATTCAACAAGAGTCTGTTTTTCGTGAGGGTTTTGAGTCTCTCTTGGGAGAGAACTCATTTTAAAGAAAGTGAGGAGATGAGCAATGTGAGTCTAATAACAGAATCTTCAAAATCAAAGGATAAGTTCAAATTCAGTGTTAGTATTAATCATACAGTTCTTTTCTTTTAACTTTCCTTTTTTATTTACTTTTAGTAAGCCAGAATGATGCCCTCAAATGGGGGTTGATACAGCTGTTTTCTATTGTCATATATCCTTGCTTTAAGAAATTTTAAAAATTATTAGTGCATATTTACAGCACATAATGATGTAATTCATTATGAGGAATTGATGTATACACACAATTTATCTCAATTCTTTTTACTGTACTTCTCCCTCTATCCCCTCCCTCCATCTCTTTGTACCCTTCCCACTGGCAAAAGATCTATCTCCCTGTTTCCTATTATCTAACTTGTACTTTGCTCTGTAAATTATTTATATTCTGGGTTTCTCATAAGCAAACTTTGTGATATTTAAACTTGTGTGTCTGGTTTATTTCCTTTAACATTATTGTCTCAAGGTGAATCCATTTTCCTGCAAATCATTCACAAATGTTTCTTGCCTTCACTGTGGCCTTGCTGCAGTTTTACCAATAGCTCATGTTTAGTGATTTGTAGAGAGAAAATGAGCATGAAGAGTAAATCAGCATAGGTAGGAGGACTACTTTACTAAAAAAATCCTGTGAGTCAAAAGATACAAGTAAGGGCCGGGGATTTAGCTCAGTGGTTCCGGCGCCTGTCTTGCAAGCTCAAGGACCCTGGTTTGATCCCCGGTAACCACATACCATACTGGGAGTGGATGGAGACTCACACCCAGAAGCAATCAGTATCACATACCACAGTGCCGGGTGTGGTGGCTCATGCCTGTAATCCCAGCACTCGGGAGGCAGAGGCAGCAGGACTGCTGTGATGTGAGTTTGAGGCTGAGCTCAGGGCCAGCCTGAACTACAAAGCGAGACCCTGTCTCAAAAAAAAAAAAAAAAAAAAAAAAAGATACAAGTAAGACCTACTGGAAGCCCATGTGAAAATGTACATTATGATGGGGCCAGAGAGATAGGCTCTGCCTGCGCATTCCACGGAAACACCTAAGGAAGGTGTTAGCTTCTCATCAGTGCAACATGTAAGAGTCATTCCTTGGGCCTTTCAGAAATTAAGAGGGGGATTTTCTAAGGAGACAGAGGCTTCATTAAAAGGAGGAGACAAGAGGTTACAAAATCACATATAAACTTGAATCATAGACCATTAGAGCCAAAAAAAAAAAAAACCCCAAAAACTATAGAGATCATCCAGTCTGCTCACTTTTAGACTGTTTCATAGAGATTTTCAAGAGTCTGGAGGAAAGAGTACTATAGATGAAATCTAAATGTATGTTAATTCACTCAGGGAAGAGGTTAATTAGATGCAAAAGGGTATTTAATAAAAATAAAGGGATAGAGTTGTGCGTGGGGGTACATGCCTGTAATCCCAGCATTTGGGAAGCTGAAGCAGAAGGATCACCAGGAGTTCAAGGCTTGTTTGGCTACATAGTGAGTCTAAGGCCGGCCTGACCTATGTACTGAGCCCTTGTCTCAAGGAGAAAAAAAAAAAAGTGGGCATGAACGGATGAGTTAATCAGTCCAGATCAAGGGGCAAATAAAATGAGAATGCTGATTTTTCTAGATTCTCATGTGACTTCATTTGAGACTTTAAGCTATTACTCTTGGGATGTGGTGTCTCCAAGCAAATTATCCAGAATGGAAAGAATGTTGGGGTCATGGTGTATACTTTGTCTTTGTATTCGTATTCCTGGGAGAAAAGCATATTAGATCTGCCTTTCAGATGCAATTTGGTGACTCTAAACAAGTATGCTTTTCCTGGAGTCTGGTTTTCATTATTTTTTATATCCTCAGGCTTCCAAGTCAGTTGGGACAGGGATGCCAACACAAAGGCTTAATGGAAGGAATATGTTTGCTTCTAATTTAGAATAAGAAAAACTACACCCTACCGATCAAAACCCATGGAAACTTCTAGTAAGCTAAAACAGGATATAGAATAGCATTTCTAAAAGAGTTTTAAGGGATATTTAATATGCTCCTGAAAAAGGATTCCACATCAAATACTTTGGGGCAGTGTTCCATGTTATATCCCTGTCGTGCAGATTTGTGTTGTAGAGAGAAGAGTTTCTAAAGAGCTCTGGAAAAGATGTGCAGTTAACCTTAACTCAGTGTTTCACAAACTTGCTGGTTGATGGAAACTTTTACTCATGGAGTATCTATAATCATCTTACAGAATATACTTGGGAAATGCTGGGAACAAAGCAGGTCTATGTTGCAGGCCTGGCTCTATCATTAATTTGAACTTTTGTTCTTTGAATTTTAGTTTCCTTATCTGCAAAAGGAGAGGCTTAGATTCGGTGATCTAGAGAAAAAAAGGACCATGATTTAGTGCAACCTATTTTGTGCCAGAAACTGCTCTTGCCATCAGGCTACATGTTTAGAAGAACCTTGTACTTGGTTTAATACTCATGTTACCATCTTAAAATTCTTAATAGTTTTTTAACAAGGAACCCTACATTTTCATTTTGTACTGGTCTTGAAAGTTATGTAGCTATTCCTGTGCAACTATCTGTAATCTTTACATTAGTCTACTGAGAATGCACAGACATTGCTTTATAGAGCATACATATATGAAAGCTGAAAGTCAGAGGGTGAAATAAATCACCCACGGTCACAAAAAGTGAATAGCAGGGCCAGAATTTCAGTCTGGCTCTAAAGCTTTTGCTCTTGACTATACCAGCTGCCAGTGCAAACAGTCTAAAATTCTAAGATGGTTTCATTCTTTAAACTTCTACTAGATCTGTCTCAATGTTAAACAAAAATATTGTATTAATTCCATTCACTGCCTGAGTGCAAGTCTGGCTAAATAATTAATGAGTGATGGACTAGATGTTAGGGAATGAATGGCTCTAGGAGTTAGACATGGAGCCCAAGAAACCTGATCCTGCCCTTTACTAACAATGTGACCCTTGGCAGCCCTCTTGATTATTCTGTTTCACTTACATCATGATTATGTTGTGAAGGCTAAATGAAGTAATGCACTGCCTAATAAATACATAGTAATCTCTTAATAGGTTATTCTTCTTCTTCTTTTATTAACCTGGGCTAACCAACTAGATTTGGTAGTGGAGCTCCAAATATTATAACTCATTTGGTTTGTTTAGTACCAAGTACAAGATTACATTACTTTTTAAAAGGTCAAATCAAATTAAATTTTTATTTTTCTAATTCCAATTAGATTAAATTTAGCTTCCTCTCCACCTCCAGGCTGTTATGCTATCTAGTTTCAGGGCTTTTGTGAAGATGCAAAAATTCCAGGACACCCCAGTATGGAAACCTGGGGACTTGTCATCAGTGCGTTACATTGTGACCAATGCTCATTGAGCAAGTGTGCACCAAGCAGAGATTTCTGGCCCAGTTGCTCAAGGAATCCATCCATTCATTCCACTGAAAATCTGGCTACCAAGAACTCCGCTTGCCATCCATTCTCCAAGTGTCCTTGTAAGCCTCACTGCCAGAGACATGTGGGCAGGTTGGATACTTGGGCCAAGAACAAGTCCTGCTACCCCTTCATCCTCTCAGTTTTGTATAATCCAACTCCCTTTAATCCTTAGAGATTTCCATCTCCCAGAAGATCTAACTCTGGCTCTTCAGAAAGTTATGGGTTAGAAACAGAAACCGCCAAGTATTTTTCCCCTGCCCCTCCAACCCCCAGAGGACTAAATGTCCTTCCAAATAGGCTATAGAGGCATATTTCCTTTAAGTGTCTTTACTAAGTCCACAGCAGAAAATTAATTTTTTTATTCAGTTACTCAATGTTCTTAAACTTTCATTTTCATCTTTAATTAATTCTCTGAAGGCTCACATGATCTCTTTCTCTTTTGGCCATTGTATTTCACATTTAATCCTGGATGTCTGACCCTCATCGCAAATGGGGTCAGGGAGCAAAAGAGGACAGGAAAGAAGTAGAATTCAGCAGATTAGGTTGGAGTTTCTCTCCATTCCTAGATGACATCTGTCATGATTACATATTTGCAATCACATATCTTAGTTTAGGAACCCCTTCAGAACAATGAGAGCACTGGATGAGAAAAAAATAAGACCCTGGGAGGCTTGGTTTGTGGGAATAAGCTTAGTATATGTAATGGCACAGAGGGCCTGGTGATAGGGTATTGAAACAGGCTAGGACACTGGAGTAAAAGAGAAGGAAATAATGAGGAACAACATTTCCTCTACTATAAATAATTATGCTGGACTCCTACCGGTTTAATAGCAAAATTCTATGTGCTGAAATAGTAGCAAACTTGTAGCGCTGTAATGCTGGGCCCTCTAGTGGCTAGTTCTTCTTATTCAGCGAATATAACTGGCTATTTTCTACCTTTCAAGTCTCTATCACTGTCTCTTCTCTTTGTTTTCCTAGAACTGTCATTTACCTTCATCTATATTCTATCATCCCATTTTTCTAATGTTCCTGATACAGTACCAGCTTTGGCTGGTTGTTTTTTGTTTGTATGTTTGTTTTTTGTGGTATTGGGGTTCAAACTTGGACCCTGTGCAGTACCACTTGAACTAAATCCCTGGCCCCAGTACCAGCTTTGGAACAGGATCAGTGTTGGACCACAGTTCTCTTTCTCTTTCTCTCTTTTTTTTTTTTTTTCAGAGAACACTTCCTTTTTTTATTGCAAGATACACGCACTTATATAGACAGCATGGAATGGGCATGGCTAAGAGTATGCAGCGATTAAAGGATTATATCTGATTGGTGGATTACCACATGTTGCCTTTTGGGTTGGGCACAGTTCTTGATGGAAAGATTAATTCACTTGGAAAATGACAAATGGAGAAAACTGTTGGCAGATGGCTCTTTGGAAAGTCCTCTTAACAGATAAGGAAATGAAGATGCAGAAGTGGCAAGAGCGAGACACCACCAGCGAATGTGGTTGCATCTGAGGGTTCAGCTGATTCTATGGGTAGTTCTGGAGCTGAGACAGTTCCTCAGAGTTGTCCCAAATTGAGGTGATGAGGCCAGACATTTGTATCCCTATGTGGTCTATCTGCTGTTGAAGTGGCAGGAGGGGTGTGGCCTTAGTGAGACACTTCCTTGTGGTTCAGACAATGCAGGTGAGGTGTGTAGTTGTTCATCAGATACTAGTTTTTCTTCCTTTTCTCTTTCTTGTTCACTTATTTCTGATTTCCTTACTCTCAGGAGCTTATTTGCTGCCACAATTTAACCACTGCCAGAGATGGTGTATCTGATTTAATCGAGACAGATCATATTCTTGGTTTCTTGGTGGCACTTGAAACAGGATTCTTCCAATAAAGTTTGGCTGAAGGCCTTGGCTTGTATATGCTCCTGTGTTTAAACCAGTATTTTAATATTGCCATTTCACAGAGAAGAGACCAGACTCAGTGGTGCCAGGAAAATAAAAAAAGCAAGTCACATTGCCAAGACAGTCTTAGCTATTAATACCTATAACGCTCCCACCCAAGCCTCCCTGAAAATATGATCTAATTAGAGTGGCAGAACAGCTCCCTATTGGCAAGGTTGTAACAGCTTTGATGTTGACAGTGCTGGTAGGAAAGAGGGTGGTAGTGTAAATGCCTCTTAAAGTTGAATCTGTCCACCAGAATCTACAATCTCTTTTTTTTTTTCCATAGTAACAGACATTTGGCCAAAACATGACTATCCAGCGAGGCTACTCATTTTCCAGCTCCCTTTGTAAATATTTGAGGCCTGAGTCCTCACCATGGATCTCAGCAGAAGAGATGTGTATAGATATTGCTGTTCTTGTTTAAGAGTAAGTCTCTGATGCTAGATGTTCTGTTCTTTGTCTTTCCTCACTAACCAGAAATGCTCTAATCAAAAAAATTTGGGCATTTCATGAGATGGCAGTCGTTGTCCTACATACAATAACCAAATAGAGCAGAGCTACCTAGCTAATTTGAACACTGGCTTTGGACCATGTTCAAACTAAATCTTATTAAATCTTCATATCCTACCTCAAATCCCATGTCCCCAAAGATATATCTGTGAATACTTCTTCTGAACCATCATATTAGTATCTGTCTGCCATATTTTCTGGCACTTATCTTGTTTGGGTCCTTTATTTGGTTTCCTCTTCTTCTTCTTCTTTTTTTTTTTTTTTTTTTTTTTGAGACAGGGTCTGAGCTCAGCCTCAAACTCACATCACACAACCTCTTGCCTCTGCCTCCTGAGTGCTGGGATTACAGGCGTGAGCCACCACACCCGGCACTGTGGTATGTGGTACTGATTGATGCTGAGGTGAGTCTCCATGCCCAGTATTGTATGTGGTTACTGAGGGATAGAACCTGGGCCCTTGTGCTGGTGCGGGAACCACTGAGCTAAATCCCTGGCCCTGGTTTCCTCTTCTTGATCAACCCCACACAAGATAGAAAAAGGACAGCAACAAAAAAGTAGTACCAATTCTGTGAGCTTTAGGAGCCAGGAATGGTGGCACAAGGCTGTATTCCCAGCACTTGAGAGGTTGAGGCAGGATGAGTACAAGTTCAAGTCCAAGTCCAGCTCAGGTAATTTGCATTTTATTTTATTTTAGGTTTTTTTTGAGACAGGGTCTCGCTTTGTGGTTCAGGCTGGCCCTGAGCTCAGCCTCCAACTCGCATCACAGCAATCCTCCTGCCTCTGCCTCCCGAGTGGTAGGATTATAGGCGTGAGCCACCACACCCAGCACTGTGGTATGTGGTACTGGTTGCTGCTGGGTGTGAGTCTCCACGCCCAGTATGGTATGTGGTTACTGGGGATCGAACCCGGGTACTTGAGCTTGCAAGACAGGTGCCGGAACCACTGAGCTAAATCCCCGGCCCGCAATTTGCATTTTAGCAAGAACCTATCTCAAAAAAATTTAAAGAGGCCGGAGATGTAGGTCACTGTGAAGCTCTTGGGTTCAACCCCAAAGGGTTTGTGTGTGTGAATACTGAGCTTCAGGACCTTTCACAGGAAGGAAGCTGTTTCTAATCTCCAAGAAGTCTCCCTCACTTAGCTTGTTTTCTGTGCTATTTTGCAATAACTCACTGCTACTGCCTTTTCCTGCAGTTACCCTCAGCTGATGGCAACCTCTTTGCAGCCCTCTTTTGGTCCTTTGACCTGGCAGAGTGGCTCAGAAATAATGACTGATTGATTTAGGGATATAAAAATTCCCTTACCTCAAAAATGTATACATTTTTCCATGAGGTTTACATCTCAGCCATATGTAACAGCTTTGCGTGGATAAAACCACAGCTAGACAAGACCTGGGACACATTCTAGCTTTTTCCTTTCCTGGTCTAATTTACTCTTCTTTGCAGGTGTTTTTCTGCAAAATTCTCATCAAGAAATGCCTATCTCAGATTTGGTTTCTAGGAAACCCAGCATCAAGCCACTGGTGTCCACACTCTTTCTCATTTCCCCGAATCATTTTCTCATTCATTTCTAGGGACTTTCAGATCTGGGCCATGATAGCCACAGGATCTAAACTGGGTTGAAAGTGAGTTCTGAAGGTGCTATCACTGCATCCAACCTGCGGCCTGCCACTGTCCCCCTCAGTAATTGTCTTGGTCTACATATGAAATACATAATATAGTCAATGTATATTGGTAAGAAATGTCCCTTAAAACTTTAAAAGCTATAACATTTAAAAAAAGAAAGCCAGGGATTTAGCTCAGTAGTTCTGGTGCCTGTTACACAAGCACAAGATCCCAAGTTTGAACCCCAGAACCCCACAAGGAGAGAGAAAGGTGGGGAAGCAGAAAAATGGTAGACATAACAAATGCAGGTTGGACATACCTGCAACTGGATGAAAGACAAATAGACTATTATGAAGTAATCACAAGAGATACCTGCTATCCAGCATGACTATGGGCATTTAAAAAACTAAATACATTAATAAAAATGTAAAATGTCTAGACCAGAGTGATTAGACATATACCAAATGCTCTTATGTATTACAGCAAGGAATTTTATGTATATATTCCAACTGTGTCTAAATGAATGTTTGGCACATAGTGTGAATTCAATAAATGCCCAGTTGAATGAATTCCTGATTATTGAAGCTTTGCTTGGGATCTAAGGTGAAATGCTATGATATGGCCAGCAGAGGGCAGAAATGGTACAAAGATCTGACCGGCTATGTAAGACCCTGGGACAAAGCTTCCCACCAACTAACTGGAGAGCAGGGAATTTGAGGGAGGACTGAGGGGACTGCCTATGTCATGGCATATTAGAATATTTAAATACACCCTCTAGCATCCTAACATTTTATTTAGTCAAATCCTTAGTAATGAGATACACTGAACTTTTAATTCAGACAGATAAGTGATTCTGGGGCCCAAGATCCCTAGACTTGACCCAATATCTGAAGTTCGATCTAGTCCATACTTTTCACAAATCCCCTTCTATGCTTATGTTCATGCACATTGAGTTTCTAGGTTAAGACAAAGAATAGGTTAAGCTAAGCCCATGAAGCATGAGAAATGTGTGGAGAGCCTCCAGATGGATGAGGACCCTGAAACCATAGAGCAGCCGTACTGGGCCTGCTGTCTGCTGTCTTCCCAGCCGACATGCTGTCATTGGAGTCTTCCCTCATGTTTCTGTCCTAAACTCCCCTTATTTTATTTCTTTTATTCATTCTATCCATTTAGATCTGTCCTTATCTTTCGAAATCTGGGTCAAGGCTTACTTTTCTTTGACTCTTCTAGACCCATTAGATCTAATTTCTCAAAATCCTTGTAGCATTCATCATCTGACCATTCATTCTTACACTTGATTGTATTTCATATTTGATTTGGAATTTTGGGCTGGACAGTTGCTAAAATTCTCTCAACTAGACTCAAAATCTCTTGTCTCACGCTGGGTGTGGTGCTATATGCCTTTAATCCCAGCACCTATCTCCTTAAGGAAGTCTCTACTTTCTTCCTTAAAAAGAAGGCACACACATGGGGCTCAGCAAAGATTTTTCCAGGACTCTCCATAACTGTCTGTCAGTGAGGGAATATGTTCTGTGAGCCTCTACTCCAGAAACACAGAAATGTTTATTTTTTTCAAGTGGAAAGTGGAAGTAGTTTTCCCCTATTATATAAGTCAAATACTTAAGGGCAGGTAAGTCAGATGTTACATACAGGTATAAAGTAGAAAGGGAAAATCACACATATATGCTACTCCACAGAGATAACTGCTATAAAAATATTTTTCAAAGTTTTTCTATATACAAATATGTATGTTACAATGAGGCCTGCTGGAGACAACATAGAGATCTCTTGAAAGGAAATCAGACAAATGAAACAGTGAGTGCTTCCAGTCTGGGATTTGGGGAAATGACTTGTAAAGAATTCACTCCCACCATGCATGAATTAGACTGAACCATGTGAAATTATTCCATTATCTTTGACATAGAAACACAGAAGTTTTATATGGCTCATGCTAATATATATGAATGTTAGAACTGATAGGCTCCCTTGTCTAAGGGGAGTCTATTCAAGTCTATTTCACCGTACAAATAAGAAAAAGAACCAGGGAAGTGTCCAGCCTGAGGTTAAACACCATATCAGCACCCGAGTCAGGCCTGGCTCTCCTACTGAACCGTGGACCTTGCCTATCACACTCTGTATCTTTTCATGCAATGATCACCTAGATATGATAATAATCTTCTCCAGGCAGGTTTCAACTTTTCACAGAATTCAATCAAAGTAGAAAATGCTGCTTTGGAGGCAGTGAATATGTCTGACTGCAGATGTGTCTGAGAAGGGCACTGTGACATGGCTCAAGAGACTCATAGGCCATGGAGTTAATAAGATTTAACCTTCAGGACTTTGTACAGGTTGCTTCTTACGGTTCTAGGAAGGGCTCTTGCCACATTTAAATGATGCATTTTTGCAATATTTGAGAAAGCAAGGTAATTTTGAATTTGCTTTCTTAAAAAGAATCCCCAGGATTGTGTAAGCTTCAGGTTTGGATTCATATCCAAGTGGCTCAGAGTATTGAAAAGTTCTAGACAAGGAGACCAGAGCTCTTGAATTCTAATCATGGCACCACTCTGACCCAAATGGGCCCCATGGCACTTGCTCTGCTTTCTTTCAGGGAAAGTAAAATCAGAACTGTGAAATGTGTCTTTAAAATGTAAAACATGAATTAAGATAAGTAATATCATTCAAACTTCCTATCGTGATATGGGGTGATCTTATGGTATTATAGTTTTAAAAAACTGTCCTCAGAGCATCTTCCTGTTTCATTTCCTTCTGCTACAACTTCTTCTTCTCTTTCTTCAGCCTTCAGCAACCAGTACCACAGCCTCTGGACCAGTCATCAGTCATTATCTTTTTGCATTTCTATGTTTGTTCATGGCCTCCCACTGTTTATATAAAGTCTCTTTGCCAGTTGAAAGCCTTATCCACAATGTCGGGGTCCGCCAGCTCCTCTTGTCTCACCCAAATGATGACCCCTCTCAGCACACTGTTTCTTGTTGATCTTAGCAAGCCCCCGGTCTGATGTGGTCTGTAACAGACTTCTGGAGGCTCCAGCTGACAGTCTTCAAGTGTCCTGATCTTCTACATCCCTGGCCACCTTGCCTCAGATCATAGACACACGGTTCTTGATGTACACGTGATAAGGGTCACTACGCTTGTCCACTTTTCGGGAACGAGTATATCCCAGGATGAGGCTGCCCACCGTGACAGCAAATAGGAACATGACAAAGAGAATATACATGTATGAGTTGTCATCCCGGCCAGGGAGGCTGGACCTCTGCTCCTCTGTCTGGTTCTCTGGCCCTGGTCCTAGCTCTGGCTCTGGTCTTGGCCGGCACAGCAAGCTGTTGTGAAGTGTGGCATTTAGAGCCTTTAGCACAGCATGCAGGCTCTCATACCAAGTCTCAGTCCCATTAGTAGTCTCCATAACAATGGAAATTGAGGTGGGAGAAGAACTGCAGGATTTTCTGGCAAGAGAGAAGAGGGAGGGGGTGAATACCTGTAGCTTGAGTGACTTCCCCATTCTTCAGACTTCAGCTAGAATCTCAATATCACAGACTATTCTTAATACTTTTTGTCTTTTTTCCACAGTAGACCTCAATCTCAGTGAAGGCAAAAACTCAAGTTTTACTCACTGCTATATACTAACATTTGTGACAGTACTCCATGATTTCTCATGCTTGTAATCTCAGCACTTGGGAGACTAAGGCAGGAGAATCACAAGTTCAAGCCCAGCCTGGGCAATTTAGTGACCTACTAAAACACTGTTCTCAAAGTAAAAAATGAAAAAGATTGAGAATGTAGCTCAGTGAGAAGGCCCTGGATTTAATCTCCAGTATTGCAAAAAATAAAATAGGTAAATAAGAATAGAATTGGGCCGGGGAGTTAGCTCAGTGGTTCTGGCGCCTGTCTTGCAAGCACAAGGGCCAGGGTTCAATTCCCCAGCAACCACATACAATACTGGGCGTGGAGACTCACGCCCAGCAGTAATCGGCACCACATACCACAATGCCGGGCGTGGTGGCTCACACCTGTAATCCCAGCACTCGGAAGGCAGAGGCAGGAGGATTGCTGTGATGTGAGTTTGAGGCTGAGCTCAGGGCCAGCCTGAACCACAAAGCGAGACCCTGTCTCAAAAAACCTAAAAAAAAAAAAATAGAATAGAATAAAGTTTTCCTTCACCATTGTAACTCATAGTAATTCTCCTTTCTTTGGATTCTATAAGTCCCTGAACTTCAGGCAAGAAGAGGTTTAGGGATTATTTAAGATATCACATTCTGTTTCATGCACAGAGAAATTGAGGCCCAGGAAGAATAAGTAGCTTGTTCATGACCACAGAAAATCGTAGAGGTGCAGCCAAAACAGAGTGCTAATCTCTGAAGGACAGTTTAGAGCTCCTTCTGCTCCATTCCAATTCTAAGCAGGTTTGTGTGATACTATTAGAAGACATTTGCCAGAAATTCCTTCAGGGATGGGGATGTAGCTCACTGGCAGAGCCTTTGCCTACCATGTGTGAGTCTCTCAGTTCACTCACAAAACAAAATGAAAAAAAAAAATACCCTCCCCTTCAGCATAGTTGTATTTGGGTTTTTTTTTTTAACACTCCACAGTCACCATTTAGAAGGTAGCTTAGCTATCATCTAGACCCACAGGCTGGCTTACTTTACCTGTTAAATATCCTAGGTCCCAAACACTTTAGGTATTCATGACTCTGGGGGAAACTGTCTTGCAAAGGAGTGGTTGGAAGAGCAGAGAGAGGCTGACAGCTGCTGCAGACACTGTAGACAAGATCAAGTTGGGTCTGAGGACAGGAGTTAAAGGAGTGCTCAGTCTGGCTTGAGATTTGTCTGCCCGAGGGAGAGAAGACACAGATGCCTCAACTTTCCTGCCTTCTGAAACAAAGTCACTGTATACCTGACATTTGATAGGTGATAATAAATGCACTCTTTCTTTTCCTTCATGGATTCTTAGTCTATAATATAGAAAAACATCCTAAGATAGCTTGCATTCTTATCAATGAAAAAAGATGTCATTCTCATTGACCTGGGCGTCACACCTACTTTGGTCAGGAGGATTTCATGCAGTGCTCCCCATCCATCCCTCAATGATACTTCACAAGCTTTACTGTCTAAGACTTTCCTTTCAAGAGCACTTATATAATGTATGGCTGAATACTTTTTGTTTTTGTAAGTAAGCATATCATCAGACCACATACTCTCAGTCAACAGGGCTATATCTCTGCCTAAATCTAGGGACTATCCTTGAGAGTTCTTGTGTGTTCTTTTCCAGAGGACTGCCCTAAGGATGTTGCTTTTCCAGAAGACTAACCTGAGACTTCGTGGGTGTTATCTTTCTCTCAAAAGTCTACTTTCAGGACTTTTCTACCAGCCAAACATCCACAATTCCCTGTCTGGTCCCAAAGTCCTCCTTCATCTAGGTAGAACTGTCAACAACTAAAGTTAACATTGGTTATTAACTATGATGTCTCTCTCCCAAGCAGAGATGATAGTTCTGACTGTGATAAATATTTAAGAATGGCTTGATGAATGCAGAAGTTAGAGGAAAAAAATCCCAATAATACTGTAGCCCCCGCAAACTAGCCCACATCTCATGCAAGGCCTTTGGGTCCTCTGCCATCTAGTATTTGTGCTGCTTCACCCAGAGGAAGGAGGGGAAAAAAAGCGAGGGCTAAGTGAGATGCAGGACATGGGTTCTACCTATTCCTCCTTTTGACTGGCAGAAATTTGTGTCTTCCCTGATACATGAGCAGCAATATGAAAGGAATGACTTAATTAATCACTCAACCAGACATCATTTACCTGGGCGAGTCCATGTGCTAGGACCTTGAGGAGCCTCAAAGCCAGTCCCTGTATTCAGGGGTTTATCGCCTAAGTTGATGTAGTAGACAAGCCAGAGTTATTGAGAGTTAAAAAAGAAAGTTATGAATTCTATTCAGAGATCAGAGAATATTCACAGTGATGAAGGCATTTGAATGGGACATGCAAGGTATTTTTAGGAGGCAGAGAAGGAAAGAGATAAAGATATGTCAACAAGAAAGTACAAGAACTAAAGGTATGGCTCATGCCTATAATCCCAGTGTTTAGGAGGCTGAAGTAGCAGGGTCACCATGAGTTTGAGGCTAGCTTTGATATATAGTTCAAACCCAACTGGACTGCATAAAACTTGTCTCCAAGAAAGAAAGAACACAAAATCCTTAGAAGAATGGAAGGCAGGCAGTACAGAGGTTGGAGTGTAAGGTGCATGAAGAATAAGACAGGATATGGGACTGGAGACACTGATAGGAGCTATATCATGGAGGGTCCTGAGGGCTTTGCTGCAGAGCTGAAACTTCATCCTGTGGTTGTATTTTAAAAGTACAATGGAATGGTATTTTTTAAAAAAAAGAATTATATGATTAGATCTGTGTTTAGAACCAACACTTTGTAGAGTGGGAGGGACAAGAACTGAGTCAGGAGGTTCTATAATAAGAGGCTTGAAATGGTTTATGGGATGGGCCAGGGATTTAGCTCAGTGGTTCTGGTGCCTGCCTTGCAAGTGCAAGGGCCCTTGCTTTATCCCTGGTAACCACATATAACAATGTTAAACGTGGAGACTCACTCCCACCAGCAATCAGAACCACATACCACAGTGCTGATAATCCCAGCAGTCAGGAGGCAGAGGCAGGAGGATTGCTGTGAGTTCAAGGCTGACCTCAGGGCCAGCCTGAACTACAAAAAAGCAAGACCCTGTCTCAAAAAAAAAAAGTTTATGGGAAAGATGTTGAATCCTAGGCCAGTGTAGGGAATGACAAAGTAAGGAGCAGGGACAGACGTGAGATGTGAGAGGTGTGTAGGGGAGAGATGGCTAACATGAGGCTAGAAGAAATGGCCTCAGACAGATCTTCAGATAGGTAGGATCCCAGTTTCTCTGTTACTTTCCTTGTTTGGTCTTCAGTTTCCTTCTGCATCAGAAAACATCATTATCAGGAGTATTGAAGAATGGGTATAGAATTTCAGTTTTGCAAGGTGAATTCTAGAGATCTGCAGCCTACAATGTAAAAATAGTAAATGCTACTGAGTAATGTACTTAAATGACTAACATGGCAAATTTTGTTATGTGGATCTTTTTTTCAACCACAGTTGAAAAGATTAAAATCCCTGCTAGGACTGCATGAACACACATTTTTTATTATGTTGAAGAGAATTAATTTTTAAAAATTTTGCAAATACATCCACTGTAGTTTTTTTTTAAATAGATACCTTCCCAGTGTGGTCATAGTTATGAAGTGTCCTTGAAAAGGAGTTGTAGGGGGCAAGGGAAAGAGGGGCAACCTCAATCTGGAAAACTCACCCAAGAGCAAGGAAATTCCGGAGAGAGACAGCTTCACAAATCTCCTTGTGGATACCACAAGGCACTTTAGTCCTTCAGCCTCATCAGGATGTTTCTGAACATATCTAGGATCTCAGGATTGACTTTGGTTGCTGGAAAAGCCCACAGTTGGAAAATGGGGTAAAGGCAGAAAAAGAAGAACTAGATATGCAGAACAAACTTCGAAATCATGGTGGACCACCCAAGGGCACTTCCTAAGTGTTGTGCAAGAGTTTTGCTGTGGGCTCTGACCCTCCCACTTGCCCTCGCCTTCCTGCAACAGCTGGGTCTGGAGGCATAGGGTGATAGTTACAGGAACGATGCAATCGCCGAAGGGCATCTGATTGCTGTCTCCTAAGTCCAGGGTCACAGTATCTTAACTGGTTAACTTCATGCAAAATCTTAGTTTCACATGTGGAGTCTTGTGTGGAGGCCATCTAATGGTACAGCCCAAAACATTCACTTGTGCAAAGATACTGTTTCCTTAGCAGGATTCTTTTGGAATCCCAAGGGAATGATGTAAGCAGTAGAATGGCAGTTGGCATTTGGTAGAAAAAAATGATGTGTTACTAATCAAATCTGTTTCGACAGGCAGGTATAAATACAGTACAAAATTAACACTATTAACACTGTCTGTAGCAGTCTGTTGTGAAAATCAAAGGAGAATCTCTTTCAGTGTGTGGTGCTAGGTATGCCACAGATGGTGGAAGATGTCTTATTTTTGTAGAGCAGAGACTAGAGGGGCCTCAGAGTCCACTTCGCTTAAGTGCTTTCTTTTATTTTTTTATTTTTTTTATTTTTTTGAGACAGGGTCTCTCTTTATAATTCAAGCTGGCCTTGAATGCACAGCAATCCTCCTGCCTCTGCCTCCCAAGTGCTAGGATTACAGGCATGAGCCACCATGCCCCACCAGTACTGTGGTATGTGGTTACCAGGTTTGAACTTGGGACCTTGGCTTGCCAGGCAAATGCCGGAACCACTGAGCTAAATCCCTGGCCATACATTCTTCCCCATCTTAGTTGAGCACCCAATAAAGAAAGTTTTGGAAGAGAGTTAGCCTCCCTCTATCTTTTTTTTTCTATTGTACTCCTCTCCAGACCTACTTCTGATCCTCAAGGGTACTCTCTTCCATACACCATTTCTGCTATTTCCCTCATATTAACAGGCTCTCACTAATTGTATTTGACTTGAACTTGCCCAGCTTCTAACTTAGGGGCTGGAGCATAAAACTATGATCTAAAAGATAAATTGAGTATCTCGGTAAGATTGCTTTTCAGATTTCTCTGGAGAAAAATGAAATTCTACCATTGGTTCTTTTAGTTCCCCATTGCTTTTTAAGCTAATCTTTCTGAATATTTTAAGGACTTGGAGTTGAAGTAGAGAAAGGCATGTAGGAGAAGTTCACGTAGCTCCCTAAATTACCCATTCCATTGTTTCATAAACATATTTTAATACATATGCTAATTTGCCTCATTTATACGATAGTTTTCCTAGTATTGAACAGAAAGTTTATTATCTGTTTATTTAAAAGAGAATCTTTTTGTCTATGTCTTGCACTGAGTAACTCCTTTTTCGTTTGTTTTTTTTAGTTTTTTTTGAGGCAAGGTCTCACCTTGTAGTTCAGGCTGACCTTGAACTCACTATGTAGCCCAGGTTAGCTTTGAACTTTTGGAGATCTTCTTGCCTCTGCCTCCTGAGTGCTGGGATTATAGGCGTGAGCCACCACACCCCACTTGAGTAACTTTTTTGAAAATGATTAACAATGTATTAACTACTATTATTCTCTTATTGTGTTGTGAAATTTTGGATTTTTCATAAAATAAAAAATATTTTTTAAAAAAAGCAAATAGAAAAAGTCATATAAAGCAGGTAGTAGATCCAAAACAACAGGGATATATAAGGTTGACATTGTCCCCCCAGGAGTCTTGTCACTGCTGTGGCCTAGAAAGCCTTGCAGAGGGGGAGGAACTGACAGAGCAGACTTTAATATCGAATTAGGTGGAGACAGGAGTCAAATCAGAGCTGGAAGGGATGGTAGTGATCGTAGAGCCACTGCAACCCCCTGGTCGAGGAACTCACAAGTGTACGGTCTCACAGCTCAGTACATCAGAGCTGCAATGATCTTTCTGCTACTATAAGCTCCTTGTTGCCTGTAGAAAAGGATCTAAATCCTTCTGATTGTCATTAACCCCTCTGGATGTGACCCATCACTCTCTAGTTTTTCCAGTGTTCTGTGGCTATCATACTGAGCTGTAAAGGGCCACTGTTCAACATTCCTTGCACCTGTATCTTTGCCTTTGTTAATGCTGTTTTCTTAGGCAGGAATTCCCTTTGCCTTTTTATTTGTTCAGAAAACTTCTACTCATCCTACAGGCCCTAGCTTCAATGTCAACTCTTCAGATTTGTCTCTCCTAAGACATTTCCTTCTCTACTCCCTAGTCAATGAGTCTCTCCATCTTATCTGTTCTCAAAATGTTTCATCCAAAGCCCTATTAAAATACGGCGCTGAGCTGAAATGTGTGTGTGTGTGTGTGTGTGTGTGTGTGTGTGTGTGTGTGTGGTGAGGTATAAGGGAAGGGACCTGTGCCTCATGTTTTTCTTTATTCTCCAGGCCTGAAGACAATCAGGTCTTAGGAAAACAGAATTTCCCTTAGCAGGCACTCAGGAATGAATGAATCAAAACTTTTTCTCTAAGGGCATCCCTACTGGAGTGCAAATGCATACACATACATTCATAAAAATGGTTTACAACATTTAAAAAAAGAAAGAAAGAAAGGAAAACAACTTCAAGGGCAAGCCAAAACAGATTCCATTTAGTCTAGGAAAGCAAAGCAGCAGACTCCATGGGGGGAGGGGGTGAGTTAGACGAGGAGAGATTGCCAGCCCCCTTAGAACCCCAGACACTTCCTCCACCTGAACCTCATTTAATCCAAAGAGCAAACATTCTTGGCCCCCAAACACACCAGCAATGGCTTTGCAACCCTCTTCTCTGTGTACCAACTCAGGGTGTGGCTGGTCACACCCACACATTTTGCACACACACAGTCCAAGTCCTAGTCTTGGCTGTGATCTTGCCTTTCAAAGGTTTCTTTCATGATTCCAATCTTGGTTGGATGTTTAACTGTGTGACCTTGCATTTATTTCCTTTGAACCACATCTATAAGATATGGATAATTATCTCTGCTCTGCTTACCTCACATGAGGACCAAAGGAGACAATGGGAAAGGGTTATAGAAACCACAACTGAAGAAAATTACTGGGCAACCTGGTTACATTGTTTCTTTTTCTGTCTCCATATTGCCCCCACCCTTTATTTCTAAGAACAGCCGCCCTATGTCCCCCTTTCCCACACTGGCTCTCCGACCCTCAAAGCAGTCAGGGGTTCCTGACTCTGAGAAACACCACTTTAAGAAGCTTTCCTTATTTCCTACCCTCTCTGATTACTCCTGCGATCCCCTACCCCTTTAAAGCCACTCTTTGTAGTCCTAGGAATTAAGAGACCTGGGTGTCTGCCCATTTTGTCAATATGTCTGGCTATCTAGCTTGGTAAAATTTATTCACTATTCTGGGCTTCGTTTTCCTCATCAGCAAGATGGGCTTTCCCCCTTAGAAAATATTTTGAGCACTCACACATTAGTTCATAGCTGGAAATAATGCATTGAGAAGTGTAAAGTGAGAGGGATTTTGAAGGTTGTTGGTTCCACTGCAAGAAGTGAAGAAGAAAATCTGAAAATCGTTTCCATTTCTAGCATTGATTTTTTTTTTTTTCATTTGGAACTGACAAAGTTGCTGGGTGCCAGGAGACAAGAAGGAGTATCTACACCTACAATATCTCTTTGCAGGTGAAAGTAGAGAGCCGGGAGTGACCAAATGTGGGTTCTAATTATCTTTGATCCCTGGTGCAAACATAGGTAAGTCATCCACCCCAGGGCTTTAGTCTTCTGGTTTGCAAATTGGTGGACAGCTAGGAGGGGAGTCAAGGGAATAACGCTCAGTGGGCTATCACGCAGGGCTGAGCTAATTACTTTCTAGGTTAGAGACCCTCAGTTCCCATCCCTTTTCCTCTCACATCCCATGAAGTAGATGTGCAACAGAAGCAGGAGAGCCATAATACAGACGGTGACCCGGGCAAGGAAAACACAGGCCACGGGCACAGATGACTTGCGCAAGTTTACACAACCTACAAACTAGAACTCAAGTCTCCCGACTCGAAGGCGAGACTTGTACTCCTGCCTTTGGAAATGTCCATCCATTCGCTGGCTCTGTGACGGACAGAGTGAGAGTCATGATGGCAAATCAACTTTACAGAGCCAGCAACTCTGGCCAAGCGAGAAGACTGTGATGGTCCTGGGCTGCAGTGTGTGCATTAGCCTCGGAGCAGCAAGGGCTCACGGGTGTATTTAACGGCGCAGAGGTGCTGTAGGTCGCTCTGCGAGACCCTAGGAGAGCTAATGCAAACCTCCTCCAATCTCCAGCGGTCTCACGCTTAGCCTGCAGGAAACCCAGCTCCCCACGCGCCGGGACTGCCCTGAGGTCCCCGCTCTCACCTTGGGGACAATCCGCTCTGCCCAGTATTTGAACCTCACCCTTTGCTGGGTCTGCACTCTCCAGAAAGCGCCTCGGTCTTCGGGAGGGAGACAGGACCCTTTTCCCCGTTTTACTTCTCGCTGTTACCTCAGCTCTCCCAACCCTGCGAGCGCGCCTTACCTGCCTCTTGGCAAGTCTCCGAGGGCGCCCGTTAGCTGGCTGGGCGCTGCCCCTCTGCTCGAGGGTGGCGTGGGCGCTGCACCCCTCTGCCCTCAACCCGCCCTGTGAACTCCAAAGGCGCCGGCGCAGCCCTCCACCCCGCGCTGCTCTGCGCCCGGCCGGCGGCCTCGGCTCCCTTTTCCCGTCGCGGCGCGTCCCCTCCCCCGGCCACGCCCGTCTCGGCACACCCACTTCTCTCTGCCTGGCTTCGGGCGCCTCCGCCCGGCTCCTGGCCTCCACCGGTTGTGGGCTCCAACCTTCCGTCCCCTGATCGACCGCCACCGCAGTTGCTTCCTGGACCTTAGACCAAATGCCACGCTCTTAGGCTCGCCTCCGCTAAAACAGTTTCAGTGGATCTTCGGCGGCGAGGCCGAGCGCCCGTGCTAGTGGAGACAGGCGATGTTCCCCCGTGGCTGGGGGGTGGTGGGCAAGTCCCAGCTCCTCTGGTGGTCTTGGCTTCTCATTGTCCGATGAGTACGGCTCTTGCATGCATTCTTGCTGGGCTTATTGTTGGGATCAGATGAGTTCTCTGCTTCCAAGATATTAAACTGGAAGGTCACCAAAGAAAATGTGTAACATAAACCCTCTTTTGCAGGCAGGATGCAGATGCCGAGATTGGGGAAGGGACTTGCCCCTTTACCAAGCAAGTCTGTGGCAGAGCTCAGGCTCCGAATCCACTACTCTCCTCTCTCCTGAGCCCAGCAGGTGTCTCACTTGCCCTAGCAGACCCTCCCTGCTTGTGTCCAGCCAGATCTTCAATGATCTCTGACTCTGAATACTTTTTTCATTGACCAGGCTCTCACTCACATTGTTCCTTGTGGCCGCTGGCTCCAGAGAAAGGAAGCAGCCAGGGACAGCTGAGACGTGAGGACCAGGAGGCCAGTGGCAGAGGCCGAGGAAAGGAGAGAGACAGGAACAACTTCCGGGGGTCTCTGTGAGGAACCTATATCTAAGCTCTCTTTATCAGCCTAAGAGCTTACAAGAATTAGATCCAAGTCAGCCCTCTCATTCCCTTGCAAATAAAGCTCATCTGAGGTGCACACCCTCAGTGACAGAACCTTAGTATATAGTATTTAAGAATAGCTATCGTTTTAAAAAGACCTACCATGGGGCGTGCACTTGTACAAAATTGCTGGTCTCCACCAAAACACATTACTTCCTTCTTGTTTCTGTGGTCACATGCTTTGACTTAGCTGTCCCCCCTTCTCATTCTGGACGTCACCTCTCACAAGAGGCATGCAATCTCAATTTCCAGTCTGCCAAAGAATCCTTTAAGTACCTTCTTTGATTAAGTCTATGTTTGAGCTTCACTCCAGAGGTTCTGATTCTGGAGTGGAGCCCAGAAATCAGCATTTTTAAACAAGATTTCTGAGGACTCTGATACAAATGGTGCTTGAGATGAGGAAATAACTTTGGCCCAGTTAGAGTTCCCTCCCACCCAGATGCTGCTGGGCCTTGCATTTACTGATTTATTACAGTTAACTGAAAGTAACTCTTTGCCCATCTCAGCTAGAAGAATATGAATCCTTTAAAGACAGAGATGGTCTCTTATTGTAATAAAATTTTACATTCATAATTGTAGACCACCTTAGAGTTATAAAATCATTTAGTGACAGAACTAAGTTGGAAGGCCTCTTACAATTTGGTAGTCAGATCCCTTGCTTAATGAATGCTATACATTTCATGTTTTTGCACAAAGCTCTCCAGCTTTGCTAATGTTCTGCTAGTGACAAAGTAGGGAGCTCATTGTCTCAAAGCCATCTGGCACCTCTGATTTTTAGGATGGTCTCCCATTTTAAGAAAACTGCTGCCTTTGATTTCTACCCTTTGGTCTTTGTACCCCTTGGACACATAAAGCATATTCCTCTTTGTTCTTTTTCAGCCCATCAGAATTTGAGATCTATCTTTCATTGGCCTTTCTCTGAAGTGAGCATGGGCAGGAACCTTGTTAGGGAAGGCGTCTAGTCAACAGCTGTTGGAAAGTAGACTGAGGTGCCTCATTTTCTGTACCATTGCCTTGCAGACTTGGTATGAAACTTAGATAAAATATGGTCTATTACATGCTCAGAGCTGAGCCGAGCACCAGGCAGGTGCTTTATAAATGGTACCTTTTAGTAGGCATGGTGATTCATGCTTGTAATCCCAGCACTTAGGAGGCTGAGGCAGGAGGAGTTCTGTGAGTTTAAAGCTATCCTGGGCTACATAATGAATTTGAGGCCAGCCTGAGCTACATAGCAAGACCCTGTCCCCAAAAAAACAACCAAACAAAATAAGTGGCACCTTCTATTGTCATTGTATAAGAAAAGGAAAGAGAAAAGAGTTTTTATGTGTCAGATGGACTTCAAAGAACTCCCTATCCAAAGAGAGCAAGTGGGGATTGAAGTTAGGGTGAGCTGACTGAAGACATAAGGGGGAGATACCTAGAGAGATACTTCTGCTTAAATACCACATTCTTGGGAAAGTTTTCTTTGACTATCTTATTCTCAAATTCTAATTCCTCTATTCTCTTGTTTTCTCTAGCCCTCTTTCCTATCTTATTTTTCAGTAGCATCTAACAGATGCCAGTTAATTCTATTTCACTTACTTTTATCTTTTATTATTGATTTAGGTAATTTGGGTTTGTTTTAGAGACGGGGTCTTACTGTATAGTCCAGGCTGGCCTTGAACTTTCCATGTAGCCCAAGCTGACCTCAAACTCATGGTAATCCTCCTGTTGTGGCCTCTCAAGTACTGGGGTTAAACGTGTGCACCACCACACCTGACACTTAGTTTTTAATGTTGATGTTCCTGCTGCTGCAGCCTCAGCTGATCCTCCCGTCTGTACTAACTCTCAGAGTCTCCTTGGCTCTGGATTTCTGTGCGGGCTTCCTTCTCTCTCATCAGGCCCAAATGTTTCAAGCTCCAGATGTTTCATCAGCTTCCCCGGTGCTTTCCCCAACTCACTGCCCATACCTGAATAGAACCATCTCCAATTACTAATATGAGATGGACATATGCTTTCTGTAGGGACATGAGTAAAAACAGGCCCATGCTAGGGGTTTTTGCACCTTGTTCTTCTCTATAACTTCTCTTGCCTTCCTGGAAAAAACTGTTTTATTTGTTGACTGCATCAAGAACATAGATATCTTGAGGGTTCTAGGCCTGGTATACAGTAAAACCTAGCAAGAGTTTGTTGAACAAATGATGAGTAAGAGAGGGAAAGAAATTATATTTTCAGGAAAACATTTTGAGAAAAGATAGAACTGTTCCATCACTCCCAGGCTTCTGCCTATGCTGTTTTATCTGCCTGAAACACTCTTCCTCCCAGCAATCTCCTCTGCATCTAATTAGAAGCCCTTGTATGTGTCCCTACACTCCCCTCCTATGCCTCTGTTTTCTCCTTCCTTGTATGTACTTCGCTTGTATAAGTTCCCATTCTTGGAAAGAGTACAGACTGATGTAGGAAGAGTGACACTGACTTCATAAGCTTCCAAAATAATGGAAAATATTGTTTTCATCGGAGGTACCCTGGGCCAAGGAGGGTGATGTGGTAATCCAAGGGCCATCAGAATCTTTTTTTTTTTTCGGTATATGTGTGTGGTTTTAATCTTCCACTTCCAATGTCAGTAAACATTTGGGAAACAAATAACAGATGTGGGTCTTTTTCCATCACACAAACTCACAAAGAATTGTGGGTCTCCACAATTCCTCCTAGTGAGCCAAGGCCACTTGGGTGGTCAGATACAACCACCATACAAGGAGTGGTCAGATGAGGATATCATTAGCCCTGAGACCTGGGCCTTGGGCCAAGACATGGCACCACCCACCACTTTAAGCCTCTGGTTCCTTATCTTCCAAACAGAAATCCTGGTTCTGTAAACCTCATTGGGTTCCGAGAAACAAGTGAAATCAGGGTAGAAAAATGCTTTGAAAACTGTGGAGGGATTATTACTGACTTCCTTATCAGAGTAGGAGCTTTTAGGAGGAGGAGCTGTGCCTCAGAGGTTTTACATCTTTGTAAACCCATGTGAATCAGTTGCATTTGCCTCTTTCCTAGCATGACTAGACAAACATATTAGCACTGACTTAGTCTCTGCTTTAAGAAGAATGTATTTGAAGCAAATTTGTGTCCTCAAAAGCAGACCTTAGTACAAGGATCTGAGCAAGACTGGTTCATTTGTGAAATGATGCCAAGAAACATCACTAGAGAATGGGGAAATGTCTGTATGTGTGGGGTTGCTTATAAGAAGTTATCTGCTGAGCAAGATCAGTCCATTTAGGGACCCTCAAGAGCAGCGATGGGAGACATTTTAGATACTGAATGCCCAAACTGCAACCCCAAACCCAATTATTGATTACAAAGTGTCAGTACTGCAGTGAAACCTGAATGCTAAGGTTTAATTCAGAAAAAAAAGACTCACACATTAACATCTTAAAAGGAAACCACAGCACCGTGAGTGCCGCAGATATGCTGCTGTTATCCAGTAGCTCCTTCCAAAGTGGCTCTGATGCTGTGGAGTTCTGGGCTGCTCCCCTCTGACCCTGGAGTTAGATTCCAGGTTCTTGAACATGGAATTGAACAAGATAAGCAAAAAGCAGTGACAAAGTTTATTTGAAAAAGTAAAAGTGAAGAATGAAGGAGAAACTGGCTCTGCAGAGTGAGCTTGGGATGAACAAGAGGAAAGGGGCAAATAAAAGTACACCCTGGAGGAAGCAGAGCAGGATGTCATGAAAAAGAGAAAACAGCAAGCTCTTCTTGACATCTGTGTCCTTTTACACTGCCCAAAATCTCAAGGAAACTCACAAGAACTGCCACATACAGGCCCTGAGAGGCAGTGCTGGGATCCCACACCGCAGGCTGACGTCAGGTCTGCGCCTCCTATTGGAGACCTGTTGCAATTCTCGTGAGAAGTCTACCTGCTGGGCACTGGGAACTGTTCTGCCCATGTGCTCCGTATGTTCTGGAATATTATAATTAACAGGTCACAATTACTTCCCCATCTAGCTTTGCCATGTCCCAATCTCCTGTGTCATCACAGCTGCCCCAAGGCACCATATAAAACATGCCCCACCCACTAGAGGAAACAGGCCAGCAGAGTCAGTCATGTGTGGAGTACTGATCCTGGAGGCCATTAATTCTCAATGTCCAGCCCAGTGTATAGCTCAGTAGCTCCTACCCTGTGAAAAGTCCTCAGACAAAAGGTGTAGATGCTGGGAGTTAGAAATAGACCTAAGACACAAAAATGAAAAAGCCAGGGGAATATGTATGCAGCACTTACAGCACTGCACTGACAAAAAGCACTTGAGTTCCTCGAACAGTTTCGACCTCAGACTTACATGTTTCCCCTTTTGATGAAATGCAAATAATCTTGTTGAATATCCTCAGATTTCCTACATGTCTTCTGAGGGCATAGTGAACATCTGATAGCTGGTTGCCCTAAATCTCTTAAGACTAGATCTCCCGTCTTCCTTTTAGGGAGTCACTCCCTTCTCACTCCCTTGCTTTTAACCAGGTCCAGGTGGGGCTGAATTTACTAGTTCCAAGTGGGCATGACGAGCCCTCCTTGGCACAAGGATTTGTCTAGAACACTTCCTTGGCCTCAGGCTGACCACATGTGAAAGTCGTGGTGAGTAAGCTGTAGAATCTAGGTGTGGTATTACCAGCAGTCATTTTCGTTACCACATACAGGTATGTGTAACAGGGGGAAGCCAGTTCCAAAGTAGGAAGAGGTAACAGAAAGAAAAACCACGTCTTGGTGCTATTGCTTTTGACCTGAAATCAATCATGCTGGAATTCTATCTGCAGGCTTTTCAGTTATGAGATCTAAAATATTTTTTCTTCATTTGTGCCAGTGTGATCTGGGTTTTCTCTTGGAGCTGTAAGTAAATCAGTGTCTCCTTGAGCCTTTTCTGGTTGCCCTCCCTTTTAAGAGCTATTACTTTTTTTATGTTCCCACAGCTCCCTATGCATACTTCTCTCAGACCATGTAGCATTATGTTGCACATATTTGTTGACAATGTCTCTTCTATAAGGCTGTCAGCTCCTTGAAAACAGTGATCAACACTAGGCCTGGTGGAACATGCCTGTAATCCCAGCACTTGGGAGCATCAAGTAGGAGGATCATCTCAAGTTTGAGGTGAACTACACAGTAAGACCGTATCTCAAAAACAGACGAAAGCATTATGTATATAGGGGCAGGAGGTTGGAAGGTGGTAGGGGAGTGAGAAAAAATGAGAATGAAGTCTTGTCATATACTGGTACAAATTGTCAATATTTAGTGTGATCATGATGTATACTTAAAATGTACCTATTTCACAATAAAAAATTTAAAAAACTAAACAAACTAAAGAAAGAAAGAAAAGAAAAAAGAAAAGAAGAAAGAGAGAAAGAAAACAGATATCAAGTCTGATCCATCTCTGCATCCTTAAGGCCCAGCACAGTGGGACTCATTTTACTGTAGCCAGACATGCCAGGCAAGCTATCTTCAATTCCAAACAACACAGATTATGGCACATAAGCCAATAGGAGCCTCTTAAAAGAAGGCTGTGGTGTGGGGACTGGGAGCCATGGAAGAACAGAAGACAGTCAGGAATGTTTCAAGAAGGCAACACTTCTAAAGCAGAATCCATTCACTAATTTGACAGAATTTTTCTGAGTATCTCCTCTCGAGGCCCTGGGCTGGAGCTGAGAAGGCTGCAGAGAACACAGCTACAGACGCTGCCTGTGGAGCTCCCGGGCTGGATGGGGTCAGACATGTAAACGAGAAGCCATGACTGTGGTGTGGTCTGCACCACCACAGAAGATGAAGGTGTGGCAGGAAAGGCCTCTCGGAGTAGACCTTATAGGAGGGCAGAATGATGACAAATGTTGATAGCACATTTCTGTTTAGGATCAGGAATAACTTTTTTAAAAAGTAATTAATTAATTTGCAGTACTAGGGAGCAAACCCGGGGCATTCATGCTGAACTACATCCTCACTCCTTTTAAGAAAATTTTTTAGTGTGAGACAGAATCTCTCTAAGACCCTAACTTGCTGAGGCTGGACTCAAACTTGTAATCCTTAATACCTCAGCCTCTGAGAGAACTACGATTGTAGGCAGGAGCCATCATGCCCAGCTGGGATAAGGAATTACTTTCTAACAGTCAGGACTATGCAAGAATGGCAGGTTTGCTTAGGAGGAAGTAAGTGTTCCCTCCGTGTCCGGAGCAGGGATGTGATGACCATGTCACAAACAGGTTATTGATGTCTAACAACAAAATGACAACGGAAGGCTGCAGGGAACTGTTATGTCATCGCTCCCTGCTATGTGCTAGGTGCCAGAATGCAAAGACAAAACAAAACCAGAAGCCACCTCTGGGGTAGAAAAGCCTATGCATAAGGGAAATTGAAAAATATAACATTGTGGTTTTAGTGGCTCTTGAACTTAAATAATCTATTGATCCCTTTTTAAAAGAAAAAAGTTATTGAGGTACTCAATGTGGACTTAATCTAGAAATATTGTTTATATTTAAACTCCATATTGACTCCAATAAAAAAATGCAAAATAAAATCTGTTATATAAACAAAATTTTATTTACTATAAATGTTAATTGAATATAAATAAAACTAAAAATCAGAAAAGGGGTAGTGGTTTAGCTTAGAGGAGGGCACTTGCCTAGCATGTGTGAGGTCCTAGGTTCAATCTCTAGTGACATCAAATAAGTAAATAAATGAAAAAGAAAAAAAATTAAATTTTAGAACAAAATGTTAATTACAATCCTAATGCTACTAGCAATGTTGCATTATTTTGAGCTCAGCTTGATGCTTATCTAGTATTCCAGCTAGTAAGTGAAGAAAAGATGATAAAGTCAGAGTACTACATTTTACAAACCCCTGATAAAGTAAGGGATGAAGGGAAGGATCATCACAAAAAAATAGAGGAGACAAAATATTACATGGCTCTTGATGTAAGAACATACCACCACCTACAAAAAACAAAACATAATACCTAAATCAGACCAAACTTCAGGATTTACATTTCAATCTTCAGGAACTGGAGAACATGGAAAGGCATATTAAATGATAATAGAAGGTTACAATAAAAAATACAGGTTGTGGAAAATGTTATACAACGAGTATCTTACTTTCTTCAACAAACAGTAAGAGTGGAAATGATTAAAAAGTAGAATGGGCCTCTAGGAGGAAACAGATTTAAGAAATACTGGAGGAGAAAGATCACCATGAGCTTGAGGCCAGCCTGGGCTACATAGTGAGACCCTGTCTCAACAAAACAAACAAAAGAAAGACAGAAGAGATCATTATGAAATACATGAACCAAATGCAATGTGTGAACCTGGTTCGAATCCAGATTTGAACAAACTGTTTACAAAGCCAAGTAAAGAGAAAAGAAAAAACAAAATAAACAAAGCTGAAAATATTTGTTGATACTGAAGAAATGTTTTTATGTGTGATGATGATACTGAGGTTAAAGAAAGTTAAGAAGGAGTTCTTTTCTTTTGGGAACTCCATAGTGAGATCCTGTCTCAAAACACACAAACAAACCACCACCAACAAAAAACCCCAATAAAATCCAGGTAGAGTCTCTCTTGTACATGGGTGATGGGAATATAAATAGGAATCACTTTTATTGAGTAGTATAACAGTATGAAAATAACTACTACAATCTTCTTACGTTTTATTCCATGTTTATGCATGACCAGGCTAAACCACTGAGCAAAGATTTTAAAGAAAAGAAACACATAGTTAAAATATTAAAAATATAATTATAAAGACCATACAGCAATGTGGGACATTGTAATATTGTTTAGCTTTTAAAGGTTACCACTATCCCACTTCATCCGCATAATAATTAGAAGGATATAGGGGGCCGGGGAGTTAGCTCAGTGGTTCCAGCGCCTGTCTGGCAAGCGCAAGGACCCAGGTTCGATTCCCCGGTAACCACATAACAATACTGGGTGTGGGGACCCACACCCAGCAGCAACCAGTACCACATACCACAGTGCCGGGTGTGGTGGCTCACGCCTGTAATCCCAGCACTCGGGAGGCAGAGGCAGGAGGATTGTGATGTGAGTTGGAGGCTGAGCTCAAGGCCAGCCTGAACCACAAAGCGAGACCCTGTCTCAAAAAAAAAAAAAAAAAATTAGAAGGATATACTATATATATATATATATATATATATATACACACACACACACAATATATCCGCTTAAAATCAAGTTCTGGAAACACACAAATGAACATCATGTATTAGATGGAAACACAACTTCCTTGTCTTTTATCTTTAGATCTAATTTGGAGTTGTGTGGTGAATGACAAGTTAAAAATATTTAGATTGTAAAATCTGATTTTCATGGCGTCTTCAGAGAAAGGGCATTTTGTGGAAAGCGAAGTGCACCTAGTCATGCTGCCAGCTCTAGTTCTGTCTGGTTTCCTGCCAGCCTCTCTGGGGGAACTTAATCTTGAACCAGTAGCTGCGATAGGTCATATCTTTATACTCAGCACTTGTTCACTGGGCCCTGAATAATCTGTTTATGTATGAGGAAAAGACTCTGAATAAACAAGAAGAGTCATTCTCAAGGGTGTTAAACATCTTCCTTCATACACTCAGCTTCCTTCCTTGAGGAAAGGGCCAAATAGGAAATCAGAGGTGGGATTTGTCCAGGCAGGAAGGAGAGTCAGGAAGCCACAGCAGTGACCTGACCCACTGCCACAGAGTTCCAAGCTCTGGCTTTGCATTCTGCATCCTTCTAGATCTGCTCACCCATGGAGGCCAGCCTGGGCTACATATTGAGTTGTTGGGGACTCCTCTCTATAAGATGCAGCCCTACTCACCCTTCAGAGCCCAGAATGGGTATGACTGAATGGGTCATTTTATCTGTTTCTGTGCCCCAGTGACACTGATCCACTTACTCCTCAGTCTCATTGGCCTGCCCCTCCTTAGCCTGTACCTCAGACTTATCAGTCTTCTGCCTCTCTCTCTCTCAGGACACCCAGATCTAAACCACCACTCATCACAGCTATGCTCCAGAACCCTATACCAAACTGCCTCTTGTCTTGGTCTGTTAGTATCTCCTAGAGTGACTCAAACTTTGCCAGCTGGGGATGCGGGTGAACACCTGCAATCCCAGTACTCAACAGGCTGAGGCAGAAGGACTGCTGTGAATTTGAGGACAGCCTGGGCTACGTAGTGAATGTAAGGCCAGCCTGAACTACAAGCCATGAAAGTTTGTCTCAAAAAAATAAGCAAAATCTCATCCGCTGTTATTCATCCCAGCAATACTTCCAGTATCTCTCTACCCACTTGTTCAAGTCAGAAACTTTGGGGTTTTCATTGACTGTAACCCTATTTCTGAATGGCAGCTGGAGAAGCAGCAGCAGCAGCCACCACAGCCACTTTTCACCTTGTGACCTGGAAAATAGAGAAGGCTTAGACCAAACCGGAATGGAATGAAACAAACGTGCACCGTGAAGCATGGCAGAAAATAGGAAAGAAATAGACCGTTTTGATTTCAGAAAGTGTTTCACACTGTGGTTCTGTTCTTGAACCCAGCTAGTGTCCTTTTGCTCTATGAGGCCCTAGAATCTTTTCCATTAATCCCAACTTATGTCTTTTTAATTCTGGGTTTCATATCTGCAAATACAAGTGTCCTGATTAATATGAACATATTAGTCAGGACAGGCTCGATTATTCTATGACAATTAACAACCTCTACTTTAGTTGTGTTACTCCTCCATGAGTATGGTAGCAAGAGGTTCTACTCACTAGACTCCCTCAGTCAGTCGCCACTATCTTTAATGTCTCTGGATATTGTTTCAGAAGAAAAGAGAAACTTTAAAGGTACCGGATACTCAATGTTCCAACTCATAAATGACACACCACCTCCGTTCATAACTCATTAACTAAAATAAGTTGCTTGGCTTCTCCCAACCCTAAGGTGGCTGTGAAGTACAATCTTGCCTGTGTTTAAAAGGCGGAGAGCCAGAAATATTGGAACATTAATAACTGTCATCCATTTCCTGCTGTCTGTTCTGTGCCAGACCTCCAGCTAGAGGCAAGGGACACAGGAAGCAGAATGTCACGGTCCCTACTTTGTTTTTATTTTTTATGATAATTTTATAGTAATTGTACATTTTATATGGTACTATGTAAACATTATTACATTGTGAGAAAAACATTCAAAATCTTTTCTCCTAGGTGTTTTAAAGTATATACTACATTATTAACTCTAATCAACCAACTGTGTGATAATAGAACAACAGAAATGATTCCTCTTGTCTAACTACTAGATTGTATCTATTGCTGGGTATGGTGGCACACGCCTGTAATCTCAGCACTCAGATGCCTGAGGCAGGAGAATTGCTTGAGTTCAAGGCCAGCCTGGGTTACACTGAGACTTTGTCTCAAAAGACAAAAACAAAAAAACAGGGCCAGGAATGTAGCTCAATATTGCCATGCCTGCCTGGCAAGCACAAAGTCCTGAGTTCAATAACTGCTACCAAAAATGAAACAAAACAAAAAACAAACATCTACTGACCAACCTCTTCTCACCCTTCAATCCTACATCTGTCCACAGCCTCTGGTACCCACTATTCTTGCCTCAACTTCTATGAGATTTTTTTTAAAAGATTCTACATATAAATGAGTTCATACAGTATTTGGTGTTTTGCATTTTTTTATTTTTATTTTTTGACACAGGGTCTTGCTATGTAGGTCAGACTAGACTTGAACTCACTATGTGGCCCAGGCTGGCTTCGAACTCACGGCAGTCCTCCTGCGTGCTAAGATTACAGGTTTGTACCTTGACAACCAGCTCTTTGTTTTACTTAAAATGTTCTCCAGGTGAATCCTGGAGGACAAATGTTGCAAATGACAGGATTTTCTCCTTTTATAGGATTGAATACTATTCTACTATATATATATATATATATATATATATATATATATATATATATATATATATTTTTTTTTTTTTTTCCCCTCATGCATTTATCAGTTGATAGACATTTAGGTGGTGGTTGTATTTCTTGATTATTCTATATAGAGCTATAATGAACATGGGAGCGCAAATATCTCTTTGACATACTGATTTCATTCCACTTGATATATACCCAGTAATTGTATTACTGGATCACAGCAAATCTCCTGCTTCACCTCCCAAGTGCTGTGATAGATAACAGGTGTGTACTAACACATATGGTATGTCTATTTTTAATTTTTTGAGAAACTTGCACATTAGTTTACATTATATCTGTACTAATTTACATTCCCACCAACAATGTATAAGATCTCCCGTCTCTGGATCTCATTGTTATGGCTTAAATGTAAAATATCTCCTCAAAGTTCATGTTCAGAGGTGGGACTTTTGGTGGTTTGTTGTTGTTTTTCCCTCGGTACTGGGGATCGAACTCAGGACCTTGCATTTGCCAGGCAGCTGTGGTGCCACTGCACATTCCTACCTCAGGTTTTTTTTTTTTTTTTTCTTCCAGTATTGGGTATCAAATTTGGGACGTTGCACTTGCAAGGCAGGTACACTACCAGTAGCTAAATCCCCCACCCCAGAGGTGGGGCTTTTGGAAGGTAATTGAACTTTGATGATAATAAAGTCACTAGTGGATTAATCCACTGATGAATTCATAGCTGAATGCACTGTTAGGAGGTGGCAGGTCACTGGGGTGTACCTTGTGGGTACCTTTTCTTTTCTGGCTCTTCCTCTTTCTTTGCTTCCTTGTTGCCATGGGTTACCAGGCTTCCTCCACCAGGCTCTTATATGCCATTACTGCCTTGGATCCAGGTGATTATGAACTGAACTCACTGAAATTATGAGGCGGAAACAGACCTCGCCTTCTTAAGTTTCAGGTGTGAGGTATTTTGTCCTAGTGATGGGAAAGCTAACTAATAAGTCATTTGTCTATAATGATATGGTACTTCATTGTGGTTTTGATTTACATTTCCCAGATGACTAGTGATGTCGAACATTTTCTCACATACCTGTCAGAATTCTCTCTCCCTCGTTCCTTCTCGGAGATCGAGTCTCACAACATAATCTAGGCTCGCCCCAAACTCATGATCCTTCTGCCTCAGCCTCTTGAGTGCCTTCTTAAAGGCGTCTCCACAAATATGGTATCGAAGTGGTGTTTTGATACAAGTAGTGCTGCCTCTCGAACAAGGAAATGTTTAGCGCTTAGGGGTCACTAACCCAAATGCATCCAGGCGTCATGAAAGCCATTATCAGCAACTAGGCCAGAGGGAAAAAGTAGGGGTGGTGCTGCAGCTAACTGGAGAATATAACTTAAAACTCACCTACTTCTCAGATCCAACCAATTGTCTGGCAGAAGGCTCATTTTTAAATGTTGACAACTTTTAAATGTAAACACATGCATACACTTGTGGGCCAAAGAGAACACACCTAAAGATTCACAGCAGCCCATAAGTACCAGTTTGTTTCCTGAAAGTCTAGCAGAGGATAGTGTGACATGCTTTTCAGTGGTCGGTTTACACCAGCGGACCCAGAAACTACTGGGACACATATGAGCTGGGGCTGCACAGGAAGCAGGCAGGCTGGTTGGGAGACGACTTTGAATAGTCCAACTCCACTTAATTAATATTTACAAATAGTCTCCTGTATGACAGACAGAGCACTATATGCCAGAAATATGAAGAAAACAAGACAGTAACAGCTGCATTCATGAAGACTCTACTCTCTTGAGGCAAGTTAAAGGGACTAGGGATAATTTCCCCAAGAAGGTCCAGAGAGAACAAATTGTAATAATAATGATGATAATATGTATTGAGCATTTACTCTGTGTCAGCACTACACTCCGTGCTTTATCTGTCATTAGGGACTTAATTCTTGCCATGCTCTGAGGCAGGTGCTGTGATGATCTTTGTTTCATGTAATAAAACTGAGGCTGAGGAAGGTTGAATTAATCAACCACAATACCGTGCAGTCATTCTCTGTGATCAGGACTGGACAGGCTGGCCAAGGAGAGAATATACTTAGAAGGACCAATATGGTAGTATCTGGTCCCATAAAATGTTTTTTCCTTGTCTCAGGTGTCATTCATAAATAATCTGTATAGGGCCAGTGATTTAGATCATCTGGGCATCTGCTGGGCAATCACATGGTCCTAAGTTCGATCCCCAGGAACCATATACCACAGCATCAGGTGTGGTGGCTCATGCTTGTAATGCCAGCACTCGGGAGCCAAAGACAGTGAGCTACATAGTGAACTCAGGACCAGCCTGAACTACAAAGCAAGGCTCTGTCTCAAAAAATAAAAAAAGAATAAGCTGTACGATCACTTATTAAGAATGTTAAAGTAGGAGGCTGAGTATCAACTGGGTAGAAACACTGTGTATCTAACCATGAGTATCTAACTCCACTTTTTCTGGAATAATTATTTTCCTTCTTGGCAGTAATATTGTAAGGTAATTATCAACCACTTCTGAACTCCTATACCCTGACAATGGCATCATGGATGGGAAAGTAAGGATATGAGCCAAATTATGGTTGAGCAAACCATTAATTAACTAATATTGATTGTCTATGACACAGAAAGCATACTGTTCTGAGCTCTAAGTCAATGTGCACAGCAGGAAAGAGGCATGAGATAGGGTTCACAGCTGAGATTTGGTCTTGGCTCTGTCATTAATTTACTGTATAACTTTGGTTTTCATTCCTATAAAGAAAGGGGTAGAAATATTACCTTTAATGTCATTTCAACTTGAACAACTGATACAAATTATCTGTACTCAAAAGTCAGGTTTCAGATATGAGAGGATTCATTTTCTTCCTAGAAGCCGGGGAGGTCACAGAACCCTGGGAACTCAAGAGGACTTCAGATATGATAATCAGTCTAAGGCTATGTCCATGTGCCCAATGAACACTTATAAAATGTGGCTAGACTAGCTGGGTGTGGTGGTGCACACCTGTAATCCCAGCACTTAGGAGGCTGGGTCAGGAGGACTGCCAGGAGTTTGAAGCTAGCCTGGGCTACACAGTGAGTTCGAGGCCATAATGGAATACTTAGTGAGATTCTGTCTCAAAAAAAAAAAAAAATATGGCTAGTCCAAAATAAGGTGTGCTATATAAGCAAAATACACACAAGATTTTGAAGATTTAGCATGAAAAACTGTAAAATATATCATTAATGTCCTTGTATATTTTAACACTTCAATTTTTTTTTTTTTTTTTTTTAGGTTTTTTGAGACAGGGTCTCACTTTTTGTGGTTCAGGCTGGCCCTGAGCTCAGCCTCAAACTCACATCATAGCAATCCTCCTGCCTCTGCCTCCCGAGTGCTGGGATTACAGGCGTGAGCCACCACGCACAGCACTGTGGTATGCGGTACTGATTGCTGCTGGGCGTGAGTCTCCACACCCAGTATAGGTATGTGGTTACCGGGAAATCGAACCCGGGTCCTAGCGTTTGCAAGACAGGCGCCGGAACCACTGAGCTAACTCCCTGGCCCCCAATTGTTTTTTTTGAGACAGGGTCTCACTTTTGTAGTTCAGGCTGGCCCTGAGCTCAGCCTTGAACTCACAGCAATCCTCCTGCCTCTACCTCCCACGTGCTGGGATTACAGGTGTGAGCCACCACGCCCGATACTGTGGTATGTGGTTTTGATTGCTGGTGGGTGTGAGTCACCATGCCCGACATTGTTGTATGTGGTCACCAGGATTGAAAATAGGCCCTTACAGTTGCAAAGCAGGTGCTGGAACCACTGAGCTAAATCCCTGGCTCAATACTTATATTCTTTATATTTTAATACATTGAGATATATTTAAATAAACATGACTCTATTTTTTAAAAAATATTTTCATGAGACAATGTGGACAAATGCAGTGTTTTAAATGGAAGAATTGCATGTATAAAAATTTCTTTGTTCAGCATTTGTGCAATGTGAGAAATTACTTCTTGTGGCTTAGCTCAGAGTATCCTAACCAAAATAAATTACAAAATCTGGAGGACCCAATGCAGGATAAGATTTTATTTAATTTTTTCAAGAGGCTTTTCCTTTTATTGCAGAAATCAACCATGTACATCTCTTGAGAATGAAAAAGTACATCATGTCATTTCACCTGGGCCATTCAGAGATTTGAGTCCTACCCAAAAAAGGAAAACATTTTGATTTTCTAGTTTAGTTTTTTGAGATGGTGTTGCTTTGTAGTGCTGGCTAGCCTCATACTCATGGGGATCTTCCTGTCTCAGCCTCCTGAGTGATTCCCACAAAGCTAAAAAACAAACAAAAAACTAGAGGCCAGAATTGTTCAGATACGATATTGGGAAAGTAACAAATAATTGAAAAATGACAGTCTATGATATCTACATTTCTCTATGCTGAAAAACTATCAAGACTCATTCTGTTTTACACTGCATGTTGCTATTCACAGTGTGTTCACATCCAGTACCTCTGAGATGGACTGGGATAATACTAACATACCTAAGGAAACAACTTGTCCCACAGCTCATGATTTGCCTTTGATGTCATGGTCAGAGAATGACATGCTGGGTCTAGAATTGTGGTTCTGATGACTGAAGTCAGATCGGTGCTTTCCAGTACAGAGCCATCCTAGTTGTGCTAACATGAATGCTCTTTAGTTGAGGCTGTCCTCTGAGACCAATGTACACTTGAAGGTTTCTTTAAAGGCCACAAGGAAAGGTGCCATTGCTTCTTCCACAGTAACTTGCCTCTGGAGTTCCTTACTCAGGGAAGTGACTCCTGTCCCCACCAGTCCACACGGCGCAATGTGTTCAAACCACGTGAGGTCGGTAGAGCAGTTCAGGGCCAGGCCGTGCGATGTGATGTGCCTTCCACAGCGCACTCCTGCAAAGCAAGTCAAAGCGTCAGAGAATAGGTATCGTGTATCTCCCAGGCTTCAGGATCACCCCGGTGCGGTGAGATAATTGGGCCAGTTAACCGCTTTTCAATATTTGTTTCTAGAACATGGATTTTGCATCGATTCGGGGAAGAAACCAAACTGGAGATGGACTTGCGGCCATGTAGTCCGGCATCCGTTGCCCTTAATATAAGGTGTCCTTAAAGCGATTCTTTCGCTTTAAAAGCACCCGGTTTTTCGACAGGAAGTAGCTCTCCAATCCAATTACATTATTTTCATCCGTGACAAGTGTAACTAGATAAATTCTGAGGAGTGTCTGCCTCCTTTTACATTATTTTAATCCGTGACAACAAATATAGCTAGATAAATTCTGAGGAGTGTCTGCCTCCTTTCCGAAAATAAGTTATTTATCTGAGGAACAAGCGAAAACTCTTAAACACGAAGTACAGCTCTGATTCGAAGCTGGCGCGTACTCTCCCCTCATCTGATTGGCCCGCCCTTGGCCCCACCCCGCGGCGCTCACCGATCGCGCAGATCTTGCGCTCGCCCAGCCAGACGCCGGTGTAGGGTGGGGGCCGCGCGCTCACGCCCCGAAGGCCTAAGAGCTCACACAGACGCACCGCGCACGCCTCCAGCGCAGCCACGTGAGTGCGCAGGCGCAGGCCGAGGCGCCGAAGGTCGAGCACCGGGTGACAGAGCAGCTGGCCAGGGCCGTGGAAAGTGGCCAGGCCGCCACGGCCTGTGGCGCGCACTTCAGCGCCCAACGCCCGTAGCCGCACAGTTTCCTCAGGTGTCAGGCCGCCGCGCAGCCCAGCTGTGTACACGGGGCCCGCGGGTTCGCAGAGCAGGAGAGCGCCTGCCTCAGTCTCCAGCGAGGCCTCAGTACCAGGCTCGGCCTGCATCCGACGCAGCCATCGCCCCTGCAGCGCCAGCAGTTCGTCGTACTGCAGACGCCCCAGCCACAGCAGCTGGACAGCAGGTCTACGCATCTCCCGGGCTCCAGTGTCCGCGGGCCCCGCCCTCTTCCAGGCCTGGGGGCGGGGCCTCGGTGGGCGTGGCTTGGTAGAAGCGTTTGCGAGGAGTTATGATGTGAAGAGCCTGCGCAAAGTTGGCGCCAACCAGTATTCAAAAGCCAGAGTTTAGTATGTGCTATGTTCTATACGACCAATGTTGGGCGTTTGATAAATAGCACAGTATATGATACAATAGTATAGTGTATGAGGGACTAAAAATATGCCCTGGCGAGTTTACATTCTTCCAGCGACGGGGTTAGTACTTGAATCTAACTGAGACTAACGCGTGAAAGAGAGTGATAGAAACAGTGAACAGTTGATTCAGAGGCTTTAGCTAGATCCAAGGGATGCTTTGAGCCTAGCATGACTTATAGGGGCAGAAGCTTATATCCTTGCGTGATCCTATCTGTTTACAGACCACGTATACCTACCAAGACACAGGAACTTTTGACAACGTTAGTTCCTTTTGAGTGGAAGACAGGTCCCAGAGTGAGAGGAATTAATTCGGATGCGAGTCAGTAACCCACTCCTAGAAACTAGGTCTTCAAAGCTCATTTAAATAGATCTTTCGTTTGTTTTTTTAAGGAGAGTGTGCTGTTCTTGAATATTTTGCCAGGTCCTTGAAAAACTTGTCACTTCCAGGGCTGGGGGTAATGGATACAAGATCTCTGTGAATGATGAGACCACTAGAGAGACAAGGAACCAGGGCAGGTGTAATCTCTCTCACTCGCCCCTTCTGGACAACAAGGCAGTCCCTGCACAGAGGATGTGTCTAGAAGCAGTGTGTAATTTGGGGGGCTGAAGAAGCATAGATGCACAAACAAGTATTAGCTAAGCCTCCTGTAGTTGAGGAATAGATCCAGCGTTGAGAGGCAGGAAGTGAGGAGAGGGAAAAGAGGATAAAACTAGAACGATGTTCAAGTGCAAGAAAATAGAGTGATGAACTAGCTTGGGCAAACAAAACAGTACAGGTCTCAAGCAGGTCACAAAAGTCATTGTGAGTCATCAATAGCAGTGCTGTGATTTAACAAGTTAACGTAGCATTTCGATAGGCCAAGGCTCTGAGGGAAACCAGTTGCATTAAACGAGGCCCTGCCCCAGCTAATTCTGGGCAGAATTAGTGGCCCAGAAACTATTAGTAGCTCCTAAAGCTATAAATCTTGTCTGAAGTGCAGAAAGTATCTCAAATGACTTTGTTCCTGTAAAAGATGAGCTTAGTGCTCCAGTTTAGGATTTGTTTTGCCGTGTGGCAGCCATTTTATGCAGGGAGTCCAGAGATCTGCGTTAATGTTCTGTGTCTCTCACTATTTATTTGAAATATATACTTCTTTGGAGTAGGTAATATTTTATTCTCAGTCTCCATCAAGCTTAAATCTTGACACTCAGTAAGTTCTTGGTAAATCTCTTCAGAATGTGGAAACAGTTTGTTAAATAATTTACTGTATGTCCTGAAGTAAGGCTTTTTACCAAGAGTCTCAACAGAGGAAACATGGGGTCAAGGTGGCCTACAGATGCCTAGTGATCCCAAGTTTGGGGGACACGAAGACTGATATCTGCCTATCGTCATGCTAAGAATGTTTAACCCATAGCATGGTGAATCAAATATAAACTTCAACCACAACAATCAGCTCAAGAGACTGCTTTCTCCACTTAGCCTCCCCTCTTCCTTCCATTAACAAATCGTACCTCTGCTGACACTATTCGGCTGTGATTATTTTGAGTTGAGGTCATCCCCCCCCCCCCCATACTCCCATCTCATTCTTGTAACCTGAGAACTGATTAACAGCTTATGATGTACTGGACACTAAAAGCTTTGAAGTCATCAGTGGATTTAATATCTAATCCATGAAGTAAGTGGTCTTATTACTATTTAATAGATGAGCACACCAAAGCCCAGACTGAGTAAATTGCTTACCACTGGACTTGTAGGATGCAGCAGGACAAAAATTCAAATCTGAGTGATGAAGGTCCAGAGTCCTTCAACTTAACACCCTCTCTGATTTTTTAAATACTCCATAACACACATCCTGTGGTTCAGCTCACAGTAACTATGCAGTAAATGTTTTCTGGATAAATGAATTACTGCAGTAATCTGGGAAGCTGCATACTGAAGTGGCCTAGAATTCCCCTAAGTGCCTATGTGACTTTTAGCTTCAGCCTTTCCCCTAACATACAAGGGTAGCGGGTTGCTCCAGCTATCCAATGAGTATTTACTCCCCTACCTCACTTTCTCTTAACCCATAGTGGGTGCCAGGGATAAAAATGGAAACCCAATTTTGAAGTTGCCAATTTGGGGGTACAAGCATGTCTGTAGAAAATTACAGTACAGTGTGTAGTACAATATATAGAAGGAGCCACTAATTCTGACCAGCAAGGTTGAGAAACATTTTAGTCTGTAGGACAGATTCATTTTGGTGTCCTGCCTGATCTTAGCCCGTGTAGCCAGAAGCAGAACAACCTGTCCTTGTAGCAGATGCTGGCAGTTCTTTTCCTAAGGATCCATAGTTCTGTTGGTGGTTTGAGTCCTGGTGTTCTTGCTGGCTACCATGTCCCTAGACCGAGCCACTTCCACACTATTTGGGGCCTGGTTCTGACCATTGACCCTGCCCCTTCTTAACTGCCCCGGGCCTAGGGTAAGATAAACCTGAGAGTGTGTGATTTCCAGTGTTAGCTGCCCTATCCTCTCCTCAGTCTCTAAGGAGATACCAGTAGCACTAAACAAGGATTTGGTCTGAAACAACCATGCTGTATAGATTCTGTCAGCACGGGCCTACCCTCAGCAACTGTCCAGATTCCTTCCCAATCCCTGCCCAGGATAGGGAGTGACTTACCCAAAGGAGATGCAGTAAAGGAAGGAAAAAGAACTCAGGACTTTACAGGATTAGGTCTGAAATCTTACACAAATCCCTATCGTATAAAGCAGAATGGTTCTGTTTCAAGGGTGGGACATCTAAAGATAACTTTCTTAGTGTCTTTCTCTCCATCTCTCAGCCTTTACATCACTGCTGTTAACATACATTATACGTACACACACACACACACACACACATTTTTTTTTTTTTTTTTTTTG
>PVIR01001229.1:0-23500 GCA_004026965.1 Petromus typicus | reverse complement strand
TGCCAGAACCACTGAGCTAACTCCCCGGCCCCACAAGGCTCTTCTTGATGTCTGTGCCCTTTTATACTGTCCAAATCTGGAGGAAACCTCCAAGAACTTTACATGTGGTCCTGAGAGGCAGTGCCAGGATCCCACACCGCAGGCTGATGTCAGGTCTGGGCCTCCTGTTGGAAACTTGCTGTATTTCTCAGGAGAAGTTCACGGGCAGCACGGTGGGAACTGTTCTGTGCACGTGTTCCCCAATCTTGTAATTAACAGGTCATGCCTACGTCCTTAGTCACCTTTGCCACATCCTAATCCATTGCAATTCCATTTTATCTCCTATGTTAGCTAACTGTGACACTTTTTATTCTCTTAGTGATATTTTAGAGTATGTATCTTTAACTTTCACACTCCTTTTATGTAATATTATGCCATTTCATATAAGTATCATAAAATTAATGTACTTCCATGTCTCTGCTCCTACCTTTTGTGCTATTTCGGTCACACTATTTATTTAATTATGTGGTACTGAGGATTGACCAAGGGCATTCATGCTAAGCTACACCCCCAGAATTTTTTTTTTCTTTTCGAGGAAAGATGTTCCTAAATTAGTAAGTTGCCCATGTTGGCCTAGACCTTGGAGTGCTCTCTGCCTCTGGCATTTACAAGTGTGTGCCACTGCACCCAGAACGCATTTTTGTCTTTATGTGTGTGATAACTTTGTTACCTTGTAATTTTTGTTACTTACATCTCTTTTCTTTGAAAGAGCAGTACCTAACCATTCAATCTGATTTGATTTGGTTCATGACCGATTTTGGTTTGTGACCAGAATGATGGAAAGAGTTAAGTTTGTGATCTGACATACCACTGTAGTAAGAATTCTGTTTTTTGTTTATTTGCTTGTTTTTGTTTTTGTGAGAAAGGATCTCAGTATGTAGTTCTGGGTGGCCTGAAACTCGCTATGTAGCCTAGGTTGTCCTGGAGCACACCGTAGCCCTTCTGCCTCAGCCTCCCCAGTGCTAGAATTACATGTGGCTTATGTGAAAAAGTGTCTGTCTTGAATTTAAAAAAATGATATTCTTCACTGGTTATAGAATTCTCAATTCATAATTTTTTCAATAATTTAAACATGTTGCTACATTGCTTTCTCACTTGCATTGTTTCCAGAAGTACATCTGTTATTATCCTTACCTTTGTTCCTTTGTATCCAAGATTTTCTCTTTCTCACCATTTAAAAAGCATAATTTGGCTAATATCCTCCACCTATACTGAGAACCAAACCGAGGGATTTGCCTATGATAGGCAAGCACTGTACTACAGAGCTGTATCTCAGGATATGACATGTTTAAGTTGTCCTGAAGCCCATTCAAGCCCTTGATTTAGCGCTGTTCATTAATAATATTGTTAATTCATTTTATTCCTGTGGTTTTTTTTTTTTTTTTTTTTTTTTTTTAGGTTTTTGGAGACAGGGTCTCGCTTTTTGTGGTTCAGGCTGGCCCTGAGCTCAGCCTCCAACTCACATCACAGCAATCCTCCTGCCTCTGCCTCCCGAGTGCTGGGATTACAGGCGTGAGCCACCACGCCCGGCAGGCATTGTGGTATGTGGTACTGGTTGCTGCTGGGTGTGGGTCTCCACACCCAGTATTGTTATGTGGTTACCGGGGAATCGAACCCGGGTCCTTGCGCTTGCGAGACAGGCGCCGGAACCACTGAGCTAACTCCCCGGCCCCCTTATTCCTGTGGTTTTCACTTGTTTATATTTCTGTGATGTCACATTCACTGATCTTTTGTTCTGTATGCCCCACCCATAATTAATCTTATTTAGTGTATTCCTTATCACCACCTTTGAGATTTTCATTTCTAAAAGTTGGATTTGAGTCTCTTATATTTTCTGTGTTTCTATTTAACTTGTGAGCAAATGAATACAGTTATAATAACCATTTCAATGTCCTCTGTAATTCTAATATCTGTGTCAGTTTTATGTAAATTCCTGTTGATGGATTATTCTCTTTATGGGCATGTTTGCCTCTTTTCTTTTCTCTTAATCTTTGTTAGCTGTCAGACATTTTAATTTCTATCTTTTGAATCTTGAATATTTTCATATTTTTTAATGGTGCCAGAAAACTCAGGACCTGCACTTGCCTGGAAGGAATGGCAGGACTGAGCTATATCCCTGGCCCAATATTTTCATATTTTTAAAGTTACTCTTTAGTGTTCTGCAAAATGGTTAAATTAATTAGAAATAGTCTGATTCTCTTTGGTTTTAACTATGGCTTTTTAGATGGATTTAGATAAGTGCTCATTCTTATTTCCATTACTTAATGAAGACTTTCCTAATTCAGTGGCCTGTGAAATACAAGTTTTCCAGTCTGACTGGTTGCTTTTTTTTTTTTTTTTCCTGGTACAAGGATTGAACTCAGGAGCTTGCAGTTGCAAGGCAGGCACAGTGTCACTGAGCTAAATCCCCAGCCCCATCTGGCTGGTTGGAAGCTACCCTATGCCAGCATTACAACCTATCCACTTGCATGATTCTTTTACTGGCCTTGGGAGATTTTCTCACAAGCTCACAGAGATTATTACTCAACTCAAAGATAAGCAAAACTTTCTGCAGAGATCTTTGGAGTTCTGTCTGGATGAATTTCTCTCCATTTTGTACATGTCAATTAAATTCTTCCCTGCTGAAAAAATTGCTGCATGTTGTAATTGATGAATATATTAAGGAGAATATGTATTGAGCCAGGTATTATTTATGAATAAAGAAAATGAGCTAAGACAGGTTAACTCATAAAAGATCACTTAGAGATGGTGTGTCTCTATCACCTGCTTTTTAAACCATTAAATTATATTGTCTTCCCATATGTTTAGTGTGGCATTATTTTATAATCTTTAGGATAAGCTACTGTTGAATCTTACTGTATGGTGGGTCTCAGGGAAATTTCTCCAGGTCCCTGGTGTCCTGAACACAGAATTGAACAAGACATAGAAAAGGTACCAGGGATATACATTTACTAGAGGTAGAAAAGAGGTGTGCTCTGCAAGGTGAGCGTGGGGCTGAAGGACAGGCTCACAGCAGCCCTGAGGACGGCAGAAAGGGGGCTTTTGTACTGAAATGCATGGATTGACTTCTCCTCATGAGAATCAGGCTTTGGGACAGCTGTCCTATCAAAAACTCATTTGGTCTAGTACCATATTGAAACTGCCTTATTGAAAGACTATTTTGGCTTTGTGCAAGATATAGATGGAAAATTGAATACAGCACTTTTCTGATTGGTTTTCTGTGCAGTGCTCAGAAGCTGCAGAAGCATCCTGAGTCCTGCGCTCTGCACGTGTGCCCTGAGTCTATAGGACTTTGACCGGTTTTGTCCACTTGTGTAACTGGGTTGCTCCAACCTGAATCTCCTTCTTCAGATTTATAGTTTGGTTTATAATCAATCACAAGTTAGAATAAAGAAAACTTTTGAGCACAGAGAATAAGAGAATGTGAGATCATTTGAATTACTTAATCACTAACATTTATCAAACACTTGTGGCAGGCCAGACACCTTGCTGAATGTTCTGCAGGAACCACTGCGCAGCCAGCCTGGGATTAACAGAGGTTTTAGCCGAGTTCTCAGCCTCTTTCTCTGACCTCTTGCAGAGCTATCTGCTCCATGTGGTGTAACACTCAGCTGATCGGCCCCATTACTCGCTTGCTAATTGCTTGCTCATTTTTTTTTCAACAATATCCTGACAGGTAAGGTGTTCTACAGCCTAATTTGCAGGACTAGATTTTTTTGGTTTTTGGAGACAAAGTCTTCCTATGCAGTTCAGGCTGGACTTCAACTCACTATGAAGCTCAGACTAGCCTTGAATTCACAGTGATCCTATTGCTTCAGCCTATTTTCAGGACGAGATTTTGAGCCCAGTCTCTGAGGTTTATAATGACCCTAAGAGGACTTTTTTTCTACTTTTCCCTGGTTCTGTCTGATAAAATAGCAAACCTGTGGCATAACTTGTTGCTCTCATAGATCTATCAGTTTCCTCTTAATTACTTAACCCTCAACATCTCTGTTGTTTTCAAAACAACCCTAGACTTGGACTTACCACACTTTACTTAAAGTAATACCAGTTCCATTGGGGAGAACTTTAGAATTCTTTGTTCTTACACTTGCCTCTATTTCTGAACAAAAATCTCAGCCATGGCTTCTGCCACTGGGTGGAGGTCATGGTCTCTTGGTTTTCCAGACTTGCTTCTTTCTGAACGGAGCACCCTGTCTATGAACAAAGAAGGGGACCCAGTATTCTCTGCCTCCTTCTTATGGGTAGAGTCTCTGCCTCTGAGTATAGGCTGGATGGAAGGAGAGAGCTCCTGACCTTTTAAAGGTACTTGCCAGGAATTTAGCTTCTATAAATCAGAGCTAAGAGAGTATGAAAAATGCTAGTTCCTCGTCCCCAATGATAATATATCATATGGTTTTACTGGGAGCAGGGGAAAAGAATGTCATCTTCTTGGCCACACCTTCCTGCAGGGAGCTTCCATTGCCCAGAGTTGGAGACAGGGGAGGAGGTAATCAGAAGTGGGGGCGGGGCAAGTGCCAAAGACACACTGTTCTTACTGAGATTTAGGAGACATTCACTGTATGCCTTAGGATGATCTACAGACTTTAGTTGATTATTACTAATTTTTACCTGTTATGATCATATTTTTGGAGGATGGTTCACTACTTTTTCAGAAGTAGAACCTCTTTCATTTAACTTTCCAAATTCACTTTCTATGCTTCTCTATCCTGCTTCTATTTTCTCAGAGGCTGATACATGCACTATGTGAATAAGGTTCATGCCCTCTGGCTACCAGTTGCCAATAGATAGCCCAGAAGGATATTGAAGGAAGGAAGATAAGGTCCGTGTATATTCTGTGGCTCCTTCCAGCTGTGCAGCAATTAGGGATTATATCTAGATATCCTTCTGAAATGTCATGCTCTTATAGATGTGGGTTTGGGAGATGATCAGACCATAGGTATGTGATACTCATCACTGGATAATTCACTGATGAGTTTGTAGTTTGGTATGATTGGTGGCAGGATGTGGGTCACCGTGGGCATGGCCTGGAGAGGTATATGTATCCCTCTTCTCCCTTGATTTCTCTTTGCTTCAACCATGTCATGAGCTGCTTTTCTTTGCTGTGCTGCCCTGTCTTGGAACCAGCTAACTGTAGACCAATAATTCTTTGTACACTGAGAAGCCAAACTTTTCCTTTAACTTGTGGGTATTGAGTATTTTGTCCCAACAATGAGAAAGTAAGTAAGAGAGCAGTTTTCTTTGCATGACTCTCTTCTCATATTGAAAAAACATTCCACTGTGGTTTGAATATGGTATGTTATTCAAACTCATGTGGCAGTTTAGTCCTCAAAGTCATATGTTAATGGCATTATAAAGGTAGAAAATTAATCCATATGGTGTGCAAACGTGAGGGCCTTTGGAAAATGGTTTTGTTAGGTGGAAAGTTATTCTCAACATCTGGAGACAGCAGCCAGATGGCCTGGTGAAAAACAAAGAAGGTGTTTTTTTTCCCTTTACTTTCTTAATAATTGCCCATAGGTAAAATCCATACAAACTTATGGTTTCAAACTTTAGCTCAAGAAAATCTAACAATCTTTAAATGTGCAGAAAGGTCCAGAACTCATATATAATGTTTGGACCTTGGTGAGAGGTTAGAAAGTCTCAAAGTCTCAAACTCAATAGAAACGTCCACCTAAGGAGAAAACAGGCACCTACTTTTCGATGAAATAGGTAAACACAGCCCATTTTATTTGTATAAGAACAATGACGCTGAGGGAAGGAAAGGGTATTTCTTGGAAGACTCACTCAGTTAATCATACAAATGTTAACCTGTCACCTCAGTGAGTACAACACCATCTTGGTGCATGATTGAAGGTGTATATTATTCTTTCTCTCTGAAAACCTGTCCTTTTACAACAAAGCCTACCTATATTCTACACAGTGGCTTATGTCTTGTTTGAAATCTTTCATCAAATATTCAAACAGTTGAGGTGTGTTTTGAGTTCCTTGAAATTTTAGAACTTCATTGTGTTAGGACCTGGCTCCCTGGTAACAGACATAGATAAGGGTGGAACTCTATTGTCTTAGTCACTTTTCTCATTGCTGTACAAAATAACTGACACCCACAGCTTAAGGAAGGAGAGGTTTATATTAGCTCATATTTCAGTCCATGGTCAGCTGGCTCCCAGGCAGGAAGGACATCATGGCAGAGGGGCATGGTGGAAGATTGCTGCTCAGGGGGCAGAAAACAGAGAAGGGAGAAGCAAGAGGGAGAGAGAAAAACCTTATCTGGCCATACCTCCAATGACCTGCCTCTTCCGACCAGATCCTGCCTCCTAACAGTCAGCTATAAGGCCCCGTAGTCCAATCACCTTCCAAAAGCCCCATCTATAAGCACATGAGGCCCATGGGGGACATTTAGATAGAAACCATCACACCCATCGTTGAATCCTGATGGCTTTGTAGGAAGGACAGAGACCAGATACCAAAACATAGACTTGCATGCTCCCTATCTTTTGCCATGTGATGATCTGCACTATCTAGGGACTCTGCCAGCAAGAATGCTGTTACTAGATGAGGCCCTTATCTTGTACCTCTAGAACCATGAGCCAGAAAAAAACCTCTTTTCTTTGAAAAGTAGCCCGCTTCAAGTATTTTGTTATAGTAATAATGAACTGACTAGTATGTATTCTTTCCCTTTTCTCTTATGTTTAAAATGGTTACTTCACTATCCCTTGTGAATCATCTATAAGTTTTTTATGCTTTTGAAAAATCATCCCTTTGTGAAAATGAAACAAAACAAACAAACTTTGAATTATTCTAATTTGATGGTGAATTTTCCTCATTGGATCCTGAATGAAGTGCTACCTATTTTATTTCCAGGTGTTATCATTATTAAAAATATTCAGAAATTGATATGTATGTATAAAGGACCTATTTTCAGATACCAGTTGGGCAAATTCTTTTGCCTTTTTGAAGTACATTGTTTTATAAATCTGGACTCTTGATTTCTGATGGTTATTACGAGGATTGAGATGATGCATTGAAGATTACTCACATGTCATCTGTGACATATGTAGACATGTTTCCCCAGGTGTCATCTGTGACATATGTAGACATGTTTCCCCTTTAGGGGGACTTGCTGCTCCAACATAGGTGAGTGTTATCAGCAGACAAGTGCTAGCTGGCAATTCCTTCCAGATTTGCACAGCTATATAGAAAGTCACCTCCTTGAAGGCCCTGCCCTCTGTAGGGCAGCTGTGTGCCTGAGCAAGGCAGGAGAATAAAGGCTTGGTAATTTACTGGGGCTTGAACCCAGAGCCTCTGCATCAAGCTACATCCACAATGTTTTTTACTTTTATTTTGAGAGGGTTTCACTAAGCCACTAAGTTTCTCAGGCTAGGCTCAAACTTGTGATCCTCCTGCTTCAACCTCCCAAAGTTCTGGGCTTACAGTCCTATGCTACCACATATACCTAAGGCTTAGCAAAATGCTATAATAAAATACTTGAAATGGGCTACTTTTCAAAGAAAAGAGGTTTATTCTTGTTCATAGTTCTAGAGTTACAAGATAATATGCTAAGGCCAACCAAGAAATAACTCAGACGGGCATAAGTATTCCAGAGGTCCTCCTGAGGTGACCAAAGCTTTATTTGATGTGCAGATCAAATTTTTCCTCCTTTTTGTCCTTTCTATAAGTGTGGGTCCCAGATAAATATTTTTCAGACTGTATTTGCAAATGACATTTGCATCTAGAGAACCCTGTGGATATTGGTGGTAGGAATAGGGGGGAAAAGGTGGTAAAATGAGACTTTAAAGCTGTATAATTACTGTCTGGCAGTAAGAACTTCATCCTTGGTGACAGGTGGAGCAGAGACAACACCTAACACAAAGTGACCCGAACATTAAAACTCTCATTTGGGTATGGTGGTGCGTGCTTAAATTCTAGCTACATAGGAGCCTGAAGTAGGAGGAGCACAGGCTAGAGGCCAGCTGGGGCAACTTAAATTGGTCTTGTCTCAAAGTAAAAAATAAAAAAGATGTATCTCGGTGGTGGAGGACTTATCTAGAATGTGTGAGGTGCTGGAATCAACCCCAAGTACCACAAAAACAAACAAATGAAAGAAACTCTCACCAGTGATCAACTTGAGTGGAATAGCAGAGGAGGAGAATGCACCAGTGCAGTGATGGTGAACATTTTAGAGCTTTCATTAGTAACAAACAAACAGCTGGCAGTGGCATGCATGCCATATATTTTGCCACCATTGTACTAGTCCCTAAAATGCCTTTTGCATTTGAAAAATTGTAGTAGTTCAGTTTCTGTTGGTATAACAAAAAGCCTGAGGCCGAGAACTTTATAAAGAAAAGAAGTCAGGACTGGGGATTTAGCCCAGTGGTTGCAGCATCTGCCTTGCAAGCACAGGGTCTCGAGTTTGATCCTAGGTAACCACATACCACAATGCCGGATGTAGTGACTTATGTCTATAATCTCAGCAATCAGTACAACATACCACAGTGCTGGGTGGGGTGGTTTATGCCTGTAATCCTAGCACTAGGGAGGCAGAGGCAGGAGGATTGCTGTGAGTTCAAGGCTAGCCTAAGCTACATAGTGAGCTCGGGGCCAGCCTGAACTACAAAGCGAGACTCTGTCTCAAAAAAAGAAAAAAAAGAAAAAAAAATTTAAAAAGTTTTGCCAGGCATGATGGTGCATGCCTATTAGCCAAGTTACAGAGGAATGATCTGCTCTGGAAATTAATAGTCAAATCTTCAGAGAAGATTAAATTACCTTCTCTATTAAGATATGAAAAAAGCAACAAGTGATATATGAAAAGGTTAACAAGGCTCTGACCCTTTGGGGACATCTCGACATATTTTGAATCCTCAGACTCCCCCAAAGCCTCTGAACATGCAGAAGTAGCTCCTATCTCCTTGTTAGGGACAGAACTCCCCTCCTCCTTCTTATGTGAAAGCGGTATAAAGAACTCAGACCCACAAGACAAAGTATACCTCACTGAGAGTCTGCTCTCATTTGTACTTCTGGCCACTCCTTAGGGTTAAGTCATAGCATCACTCAGGTGGGGCCGTGCTGAGCCTGATAAAGGATGTAAAGGACTGTTCAGCAAAAGAGCCACACAATGCAGCCATCATTTCCCACTGGATGCACAGTGCACACAGGCCTGGATTCTGAGGAGATCCTAATCACTGGAACCAGAGAGTGAGAATGGAGGGGGAAACTTATTAGTTTAACCAATAAACAAGTTTACTTTGAGGATGGCTCCTAAGAGCATGGAAAAAGTAATGGCTCAAATTAAGCGAAGTTAAAATATCCTAAGTGTCAGGTAGTGCACACTTGTAATCCCAGCACTCGGGAGGCTGATGCAGGGGGACCACTGCAAATTCAAGGCCAACCCTGAGTACATAACGAGTTCAAGTCTACCCCAAACTACATCATGAGATCCTGTCTCAAAACAAAAATGTCATACGTGTCAATCAAATAATGGAGAAAAGGATTAAAAGACTCATGTGAGTGGGCATACCACAGCGAATATACTATACAAGACCAGAGGCTCACCAGAAAAGAATACTTCAAAGAAGTGTATACCACTTCCTCACATCAAGAAGTGTGCCGGGGAGAAAGACTCCGGTTTTGTTAAAACACTTGGGGGAGGGCTGTCTTCTGTCTGTGATGGACAGCAGGGTTAATGGTAGGAGAAATTTATTCCACTATACTTCTTTAATGGAATTTACACTAATGCCGGGAAGGGCTAATATGTAGTGAACCAAGGCACAGCTGAAAGCATGTGGCCGTATTTAACCAGCAGATTGTAGATTTGACTAGTGGGTTCACTTATAATAAGCAACAGTGGATATTCTGTGTGTGGGAGAGAGAGCTGCTTAGTTTAGTTGGTCTCTCTATTAGCCCAGTGTTCTCTTTCTTCAACTCTACTACCTATTTAACTAAATCTCTGTTTTAATTCTAGTTGTTAAAGTGATTAGTGAGAATTTTGTTTTCCTGAAGACATCTTGTTTCTAAAAAATGTCAAAGCATTAACCTGCTCAGTGTTTCTCCGTGTCAGTCCAATCCTGAGTGGGGGTGATAATACTATATCTTTGAGCACCTACTGTGTGCTCAGCACTTATTGTGGCATCTCATTTAATCCCTTCAACAACCCTGGGAGTCAAGTATTACCCCAATTTTAGCAGATGAGAAAACTGAGGCTCAAGAAAGTTTAAATAAATAGTTCATGGTTACATAGCTAGTAAGATAGAACAGGGATTCAGACTTAGGTTTTGCTGTTTGCCAGACCTACCCCTTCTCTCTTTCCTTTTAATTTATTATATATTTTAATGAGAAGAATAATATATACTTCTTATAAGCAAAAAGCACAGAAAGATTAGTATGGAAAGTACATGTTTACAATTCCCCCTTTTTCCTTTAATACTCATACCTTACCTGGTCCTTCACCATGACCCCCACTCTGCTCTAATTAACTGACATTCAAATTGTATTGTACAACCTGCTGCAATGATACTACAAAAATTATACATAGAAATAGAAAGTATTTTTCCTTTTTTAAGAACAGAAGCGAGCATGTGCTACATGTTATTGTGCAACTTGCTTTTTCACTTTATTTGATCATCATTCCTCATGGATGGTACACATTTAACTTGTTTTAAAAATATTTCAGAAGATTTAAGGTCATGCTCCATAATGTAATATAAATTCACAAAAACATTAAATCATTTCTATACTGTTAGGTTTCCAAGTTATTCTATTTTTTGCCGTTATACGGAAAATTTCCTAAGCATATTTGTAATATGCTTTTAGGCACTAATACTCTTGTTCTAAAAGTTTAACCTTAAAAGGAAGATACCTCAGCCAAAATTATGCACACTTTAAATTTTAATAGATTCTTCCAGAATACTTATTGTATTAGTCAACTTTTCCATTGCTGAGTTTCAGTACCCAACATCCACAACTTAAAGAAAGAGAAATTTAATTTGGCTCAGAGTTTGGGGGTATCTGTTCCAGGGCTCATTGGCTCCAAGGCGGAAACATTGTGGCCAATGGTAAGATGGAGAAAAGATCCTCAGTGTGGCTGGAAAGTAGAGCAGGAAACAGTGGCAGAGAGAGAAGGACCAGAGACCAGATAGAGTACCCAAAGTCACAACTTTATGACCTACTCAGATATACTTTTAGAAGTGTGTTCCAAGTAGTCCCCAAGCCAATTAAGTTGATACAACAAAGCTTAACTCTGATAATTCCCAAGCAGATTGTGGTAGAATGTTATACCCCTACCAACTATGCATAATTATGTCCATTTCCTTACTGTGTAATGATGGGGTTCAGGATGTACTACCCAAAAATGTGTCAGTTTGGTATTTTGAGAAAACAACAGATGTAGGAAATTCTCTCTCACATTTTTCCTGCTCTTTTACTCTGAAGCAGGTCATAAAACCTAGGAAAGATTTTGTGACCTTCTCCTGAAGCAGGTCATCAGACTGCCATTTGAGAAGTGGTCTCCCTATGACCAGAGAAAAAGAACATTCTTAACTATTAAGAACATTCTTAACAGTAAGAGAAAAATCTGAGCAAATAGGCTTGCTATGTTCCTCCCAGTTTATTACCATTAAATCATAATTTTTTACCCACTCATACTTCTCCATGACTATCCATTTCTTTGTCCAGCCTAGCATAAAAAATATACAAATTTACCCATTTTTGATATTCATTTCATTATGAAATCCTATGTGTTACAGAAGACATATCAGATAAATGTATGTGCTTTTCTTGTGTTTGTTGTGTCAGTCAGTGCTTATTAGAGAAACAGATTTAATGCAAGATGTACAAGTATATAAGCATTTACAAAGATTGGCTTACAGTGGCCACCTGCAGAGTTAGGTGTAGAAGAGTACGAGAGTCTATCCATGCACTGGAGATCTGAAGGATCCAATTGAAGGCCTGGAGCTCAGTGCAGTGTTTCCTGTGGGTCCGTATCAGGAGACCAAGTATATGTAATGGAAGCCAGGAAATGACATCCAAGGTGGAGGTAAAGGCTAGAGCTCCTCCAAGGAAACAGGAGTAAGCCTTTCTTCTTCCTTTCCCATTTATACCATTCTGGCAGCACTATGCTGAGCCAATTTAGTTGGATGCTTCTTAGTCAAGCTGACACAATCAGTTAACTATCATATCCATCTGGTTTAGGAGCCTCAGGCATGAAACTAACAGTTATTTTCCTCTAACACCTTTCTTTCTCCCCTAGATGTTCTTAATCTATTAAAGATGCTCTTAATCTGTTAAAAAAAACTTCTATTCTTTCAAAATTTGCATTTCTCTTACAAGAAGTGGGTTAAAGCAGCTCTTCATGTGTTTGTTGACTAGTTTCCTCTTCTATGAATTACCTGTTTTATCATTGGACCATTTTCCCCTCTGGATTAATTGCCATGTTAATATGCCACACTGCAATTTAAATGGTCAATGAAAGAGTCAGAACTACTGTCCAACCTCCCCATTCTCAGTCTAGGAGTTTTTCTACTCTGGACACTTCCTAAAGGATTATATACTTTTGCTCTTGTATTGTGTATTTGTTTAATTGTATTTATGTCTCCCTGTGGCCAATGGGAAAAGTTTGTTTTTAGCACAACCATTTCTCTTCTTATCCTACAAATTTATTCATTCTTCATCTTTAAATTTCTCAAGCATGGGTCAAAATTCCTATCTTATAATCTCCAAATTTCAGGCCCTGATCAGCTGTTAAGCACTGTGAGTGACTTTCTTTAAGTTTTCTATTTCCATTAGCTTTCTCTTCTATGTACAAATTGTCCCATAGGAAGAACATTGCTATGAGATTTAGGAGTCCTGAGCTCCACTTTGGGCTCTGATACTAACTCGGTAACTTTGTGTTGCACCCTAACTGTGTGTCCTTGAGAAGCTTTCTCTTTCACTCTAGTACTAGGTCTCCATGGTTCAATTAAGTGAAGATGCTGGAGTAGATTTACCAGTTTATTTGCTGAATGTTTATTGGCTCCTCTTATGAGTAAGGAACTGTTGTAGGCACTAGGAATCACTGGAGAACAAATTAAGTAGTCCTAGGACTGTGATGCTTCTCAATACAATTCCCATCTGTTCCTCAACAGTGGGTGACTCCCTTTCCATCACAGGGGCACCTGTCTCCCTCATGGAGGGACTTTTGATGGAACTTAGGTTGGGTTTCTGCCGAAGGCAACCTTGCTGTCTGTTACTACCCACCAACCTACTCTGTCTGGCATAGAAGAACTGTCTGGCAAACGACAATGGAAAGATTTATTTGTAGAGGCCAGGAAGTCCCCATGACCCCTCTCCATACACGTCTGGGACAGGAAGCCTCAGGAGGAAAAAACAAAAGATGAAACACTGGCTGACTTCCCAGCGTCCAAGTGTGCAGCTGTAGTCCAGTCTGGAGGATCCCTTCTGCCTAATGGACAGTGACCTCCTTCAGCAGTTCCTTCCTTGTTTTTGGGCCCCAGACACTCAGTTCCTTTCCTGGGGACTCAGAAGGACTAAGGTGACGTAAAAGAGGTAAAAGAAAAGAAGATTGAGTCTATGGGAAAGGATGCATTATGTTCTTATCCTAAACTATACCTCCATGTCTGGGAGGATGAGTTAACAGAGTGAGAAAAATATTCTCAGGGGTTAAGAAAGCAAGTGACTCAATTGCTGTGAACTTCGTCTATCCATTCCCGGGACCAGAGTAGTTTCAGGATAAGGGAAGAGATGGAAGAGATTTCTAAGCCTTGATTTTTGTTTCATGGGTTATTTGAGGACCCTTATCTACTATTGTCACTTCCATCCATTTCTTTTTTCCCAACAGGTTAGCTAACCTGCCTGAAGGAAACTATCATCAATGTACATAAAACATGCTGAGTAGAAAATGAGAAAACCAGTAGGTGGCTCAATTAGCCCCACAGCTTTCCCACTGAGCTCTCTGCCTAAGGAACCACTCTTTCTAATCCACATTGTAGCCAGAATACATTTTCAAGAGTAAACATATTCATTTTTCAGTGTTGAAGGTCAAATGCTAGGCCTTAAACATGTCAGCCCAGCATTCTACCACTGAGCCACATCACCAGTCCTTACAATCAAGCTTTTAAAATGGAAACATCACATTCATAGAAAAGTACACAAATCATCAGGGTACAACTCAATGAAATATTTTTAAAATGCCTAACTATGTATCCAACATCCATGTGGAGATATAGAACATTTCAATGGAAGCAGTATTGCAGAACCTCCAAAGAGTCCCGTCAAGCCACTTCGCCCTGGAAAGGTAATTCTGTCCTGACATCTAACATCATAAATATGATTTTGAACTTTAATAATTGGGATCTGACAGTTTGTTTTCTTCTATCTCAGGCTTCTTTCAGTGATATTAGATTTGTGGGACTCATCCTAGTTGCAAGTAGCATGCTTGCTGCTATGTAACATTCCAGTGGTTGGCTATCACACAATATCTTTATCCTATCAACTATTAATAAGCATATGGTTGTTTCTAGTTTTGGGCTATTATAAATAGTGGTGCTATAGACTTTCTTACGCATCTTTTTTTTGTTAAAAATAGGAGAGAAATTTGTCACCAAAGGGTTGGTCACCAGATGTGTATGTTTAGTGCATAAATACTGCAAATCTGTTTCCTAAAATGATTGTGCCTATTTTATACTCCTGTGAGCAGTGTATGCCATCTCAGTTGCTCTGTATCCTTAATAGTTGATATTAAGCTATTCATTTAGCTATTCTTGTGGCAAAAGAGTGATATTTTATTGTTTCGGAATGGTACTCCTTTTTTTTTTTAAGATTCAGGGTCTTGTTATGTTGCCCAAGCTAACGCCAAATTCCTTGGGAATGAGCAAGTAGCTGAGACTATAGGCATATCCCACAATGTCCGGCACAGTGCAGTATTTTTGTTTTTGTTGTGTTTTGTTTAATGAACACAGAATCCACACATGCTAAGTCCACACTCTGCCCCTGGACTATGTCTTCAGCATTCAGTAATATTTTTAACATTCAGATACAAACAGGTCACTTCTCTGGACCCTCTGGTCTAGCAGTGGTGGTGACAGCTGGCTGTTTGTTATCACTGAAAGCCCCAAAGCTTCACCATCACTGGTGTAGAGGATTAAATCCAAATTTCTTCATGTGGTGGCTTGATCTCTTTCCTCATTCCACTTCCCCTAAGCTCTGTTCATATATGAAGGTCTGTTATTCCCCAAGTCACACCTCATTCTTTCAGGTTTCTGTGGCTTTGGCTGTGCTACTCTTTCGTCTTAGGAAAAATGTATGATTCTTCTTTGTCTTAAAAGTTCCTAGTTTTCTTTCTATCATCCTTTACTTGGGCACCTCCAGGCTGTTCCTTTTAACTACAGTCCTGACCCCAAATATATTAACTTAGCTTTGCATTACTACAAAGAAATACTTGAAGCAACTGAACAAAAGGTTAGTTAGCTCACATTTTTGGTGGTTCAAAGTCCAAATCACACAGAGAGGCTTTGGTTTAGCAGTGAGCACTGCCCCTTAGGGAGAGCAGATGATGGTGGTAGAAGCATGTGTCTCTGAACAGCCACTTCTTGTAATGGGGGAAGGCATCACAAATCATAATCCTTTTTCAGCCACACCTTTAGTGACCCAATTACCTCCTTCTAGGCCCCATGTCTTAGGTGTTCAACTACCTAGGTGCTAAGCCTTTAACACATGGGTCTCAGGAGATTTTGGACACCTAAACTATAGCCCCAGATATCATGATAATTTGCATGTTTCTCTCCCTAACCACTGAGGGCAGAGGCTGTACTGCTTCCTCTTCATGTTCCTATACCCATTGCAGGTTCTTGCATACAGTTGGCACCAGTAAGTGTTTGTTGACTGATCAACTGAGTATCCAATACCCTGTCCAGAAGGAAAAACAATTGAGAAAACAGAAATTGCAACAAGTTTCCTGAATCCTCATCTTCACCTCTTTGAACCATTCTATGACCTGGGATTTTATTATCTGAGAGCAGGACTTATGAACGACCTAGACTTGTATAAGAGGTGGCTCTTCCTTATGGACTCCCTCCCTGAGATTTCCCTCATGGGAGACAGCTCTGTCTCAGGGACAGGACAGTTCTTCTGAGACAGGGAGACGAATAATATAACTCTTTAACTTGAGTGGACTCGTATCCTTGCCTCTTTGGTTAATCCAGGGGATGTATGTGGCTCTGAGGCCTACTACTTGATTTGAATTTGATCTGAGGACCCTCTTGGCAGGCTTTTTCCTACCCTATCCTGGTATAGAAAGGCTGTCGTCACTGAGGAGTCATTTCTTTGAATTTTGAAGTTTCTCTGTTCTTTATCCTCTCCTGAATTGAAATCAAACTAAACAAAATCAGTCCTTGGAAAGGAAGGGAATTAATGTGGAGAACAGTGACCTGTGTATACATTTAGAGTCAGGATCTAGAAAGGACTTTGTGCCAGTGTTCTGCTTCTGCCATCTTCAAATGCCTGGTCATTCCTGAGTAAGAGCTCTCATATTGTCATTTTGCGTTGGACCTTGAACATTACTGGTCTTGACTACACTGGTCCTGACGGAGAGGTCCTTGTGTTGGGGACTATGCCTGTACATTTTATATTCAGCTCATTCTGGCCTTACACCTGTGCTGAGATAAGAACCATGCACTCTGCGGAGAAGTCAGGCTTAGGTGAATAATTTGCTCATAGTCAGCAATGATTCAAACCCAAGTCTAACTACAGAGTCTGTGCTCATTCTTGTTCTTTGTGATATCTCATCAAGGTCTTTACACCTATTTTTGGGGAGAGCTGAGTATGCAAAGGCATTTTGGTAGAGTTATCAAAGTACACTAAAGAGGATTCCACAGAGCTGGAAAGTTGAGAAAACCCGTGAGATATCGTTTTTGTAGACAATCCGTATTCGCAGTCATACATAAACACACACACTGACATGTTCATGCACACACAGTTACATCCATTCACATACCATTTAGCCTAGAGCCTGCCTACAGAAGCAGTTTAATTACGTGGGTTTTGGGTTTTTTTGAGACAAGGCCTCACTTTGTAGCTCAGGCTGGCCCTGAGCTCAGCCTCAAACTCGGCAATTCTCCTGCCTCTGCCTCCCAAGTTCTGGGATTGCAGGCATGAGCCACTATGCTCCACACTGTGGTATGTGATACTGAATGCTGGTGGGCATGAGTCACCACAGCCAGCATTGTTGTATGTGATTACCAGGGATTGAACCCTTGGCCCTTGCACTTGCAAGGCAGCTGCCAGAACCACTGAGCTAAATCCTCGGCCTTTACGTTTATTTTTATAGTTCCCTAGAGTGTCAATCCCACAAGGACCCTTCACAATGTCATTCCTTCATTTGACAAGTGAGAAAATGAAACCTCAGTGAGAGAAGAGATTTTTCCGGCTCAGATAGTTTCTAAGGGGCAGAGCTAGAGGCTATAGGTCAGTCTCCAGACACTGGATTCAGTAACACAGCATGAGGGTGAACAGTGGGAGGTTAGGGGGAAATTCAGGCACATGTGAGCAGAAAAGAGGCTCAATTCTCAGGTTCCTCAGGCTTTCATTCCCTCCTGGCCACACTCCCTCTGCACCCAAAGCAAAACTTGACCATTAGCACAAGAAACACTTTGCCTTTGATGCTGGCTGGGCACAAAATTCTCCATCCAAGTATTTATAGTAAGGCTATTGCTCAAGACTAAAAACACCTGCTTTAAAGGATCAAACGCTTGAGATTAGGAAAGCTAAATTGTTCTTTCGTTCATAAGTAAAACAAAACACAAAAGAAAAATATAAACAGGATGAGATATGAGAGACTTAATTACCCCATAGAAATGAGAGAATTGCTATGAAGGAAAAAAAAAAAAAAAAAAAAAAACCCAGAACAAAGCACCCTAATCTTCCTGGGACTGGTCTGGAGAAGTGGGTGGGGCCCGGCTTTTGGCTTTCCTCTAGGAAATCTCTCAGCAAGACTACTAAAACCAAACTGAGTTTGAGATGGAGTCATGGCTAAGGGATAAGGGTTTAATACTTGACACCCTTCATTCCAAAACTTTCCCCCCATATTTTCTCCTTGACAATCTGGGTTCAGATTTTGACTTTGTTATTTATAAAGTGTGATTTGGAGCATGTTGCATAATCTCTGTAAGGCTGGGTTTTCTCATATATAAAATATGCAGGACACTCTGCCCACATCGAAGGTGATTCACAGGCGGTGAGATTTCCCATCCTAGATCCAGAAGAGGGCCAGGCAAGTGAGGAATGCTGGCCATAGTCTTAGTTTGTTTTCAGTTGCTATAACAATACTTGTCTGGATAATTTGTAAAGGAAAATTTATTTGGCTGGTATCTGTTCAGCCTCTGGTGAAAGCCTCAGGCCATGTCATAACATGGTGGAAAGGAGGAAGGGCAAGTGGACATATACAAAAGAGAGTAAGGTGCTGTGGACGCCAAACTTGCTTACACAGTGATCTGTTCTCTCTGTAAGTAATCTAGTCCCTAAGATTTTCAATAATCCCTTTTAATGATCTAAGTATCTTTTAAAGGTGTCACTACTTCTTAATAGGTTAACCAAATTTCAGCAAAAGTTTTGGAGGGAACAAGTCATAGCAATCAGCTTCGGTCATTAGGAAGATAATGTTGATTAAACATTTATCATGGTACATAGTAATCACTTTTAAAATAGTTGCTATTACCTTGGTGTGGTGGCTTATGTGTATGCTGACAGCAGAGGAAAGGAGGACATATAAATAAATTGGAAGTTTTCTCATATCACAAGGCATTTGTGCCACTGTGGCCACATATGTCAATGTCAGATAATCTCTCATCTGGGAGCCAAGAGGAAGTCTCTCAGAACTAATAGGGGAAGGTGTTTTCCCACATCAATCCAGCTTTGGAGATACTGTATCATTGATATATGCCCCTTCCTTCCAAAACAACAAAGGTGCCTTCTGTGAACTAGGAACATAATTTTAAAAAGTAAAACATTCTGCATTTTTATGAAACTTGATAAAAACAGTATTTCACCTGTACTGTCACTAGAAATACACAGCTATCAAGAAAGCACATACCTCCCTTGGTATCTCCAGCACCTTCAGCTTTTTGTGCCTGATCTATCACGGCATTTCTATTTTCTTCTATGTTATTCTCATCCCTGATGGCATCAGCTTTTCCCTTTTTTCCTCATTCTTTTGCAGGAATCTTTCTAGGCTTGGGCTCTGACTTTGGAGGAGCAGGTTTAAGTGGACAACATGCAGATTTTCTCTGTGATTCATTGTTAATCTTGGCTTTACCTCCTTTAGCATCCTGTCTTAATTACTTTTCTCCTTGCTAAGACAAAAAACAATGCACTCAAAGTTAAAGGAGGAAAGTTTTATTTCAGCTTGTTCCTAACTAAGATCTCCCCACTTTGGTCTTTGTTAGTTGCATATCTATTAGCACTCTGAACTCTGACCAGAATCTCTCACCATGTACAGTGTAAAGAATTACAGGGCTGCTTCTTCAGCTGGCATCTCCAAACTTTTACAGACTCCACAGGCCAATTCTAAAGGCTCCTGATCCACATCAGCAGGTAATGTCACAGCAACAACCCGACTCCTGGTACCAAAATCTGTTCTAGTTACTTTTCTCATTGCTGAGATATAATAACCAATGCCCAAAGTTAAAGGAGGAAAGAAGTATTTGGATTCATAGTCTGTAGAGGTCTTGGTCCATAGTCCGCTGGCTCTAAGGCAGGGTGGTCTGGCAAAGGGGCATCAGAGAAAAGAAATAGTCCATGGCAAACTAAGCATCCCTCAATGAAGTAGCAAGCAGCAAGCAACCACAGAAGCTTTCATTTTGTCCCATATGTTACATTACATCCAAGCTAGCAGGTAGCTCCACACCCAGGATGGGGCAAAATTAATCGAAGCATCACACTTTTAATCCCAGCATCACACATCCTAAATCCAGCCACCTCCCAAGAGCTTCACCTATGAGCACATGAGGCTTTGGGGTGACATCTAGATACAAGCCATAAAAACTCCCTTCAGCTTTTCACTTGGGCATGGTGACAATGGTGGCAGGATGCTGGTGCTGGTTGCATGATGCAGCAGGATGTGGGATGCAGCATTGTGTGGCTTTAGTCAGTCCCAGGGCTGTTCTTGCCTCTTCTTCCAAAGAACCTTTTTCATATGTATGGCATGCTTTGTGTTTAACACTTACAATGAACTGCAAGTGTTTGTAGAATTCATTTATGGGATACAAAGCATTTTTATGTCCATGATCTCATTTGATCTTCATAATTGCACTGACTGAATCCTTATTCTGATACCCACATTTTATAAGTGAGATAATTAGAGTTCAGAAAGATGATTGACTTGTTCAAGGTCATTTAGCTAATAGGCTTTTGTGAATTGATTGTGTCACCCACAACAATTGATTTTGCCCTGTTCAATGGTGAACTTCTTGAGGACAGAGTCTGTGTTTTGTTTCTAATTCCATGGGCTCTTGCAGTGGGCCTGGTAGGTATTTGTAAGGACGAGTCAATTTGCAATGTTTGCATTTAATTAAGATTAACTTTTAAAATGTTTTGCTTTTTGTTGTGTTTGGTTTGCTTGTTTTGGTTGGGGTCTGAAATCCAAAACCATTTCTTATATTTGAAAATTTTCTTTCACATAAGTCTTGGAAGGAGGCAGATCTTGTCTGCCATGATAGAACGGGAAGAGGCCAGATATTTGCTTTCTCAGCCTTTCAAAGCTAGATCATTTTTGCATGATATATGTATATATCAAGTGTATTCGCCCAGAACTCTGATTAAGAAATATACGCTGATCAAGGAATAGTCACGTATGCCTATAATTTCAGCCCTGAAGAAAGCTGAGGTGGGAAGATTGCAAGTTCAAGTCCCATCTGGCAACTTAGTGACTTAATGAGACCCCATCTTAAAAAAAAAAAAAAGGAAGAGAGGGCTGTGTGGGTGGCCCAAAGGGTATTTGTGCAGCCCATGTTGTGGATGGAGGTTATGGATCCAATTCTCAGCACTGTACAATAAAATAATAACTACATAAATAAAAAGAGTAAAGTTGATTTGGGTGGTGGTGGGGGAAGTGATAGTAACATTTACAGTGGGGGAACTACAATGCCAGAAGAGTAACTAGTAGCCTCTGGGTACAGTCTTCTGAGGAGGATTGAGGTGGCACTGATATCCTTACTGAATTGGCTCAATAGAATTTGGACTAATGTTGTATCTGACTTAGTTACTTTTGTTTCTGCTATATTGAAAAACTTTGATAAACTATAATTCATATATGATATAATTAGCTATTTAAAATATACAATTCAATGGCTTTATTTTCATAGATATGGTGAGTCAATTTTAGAATATTTTCATAACTTCAAAAAAACCCCCCAAAACCCCATTGGGGCCAGTGCTTTAGCTCAGTGGTTCCAGCACCTGCTTTGCAAGCGCAAAGTCCTGAGTTCATTCCCTGGTAACCATATACCACAATGCTGGGCATGGAGACTCATGCCCAGCTGCAATCAGTACCACATACCACAGTGCTAAGCATGAAGGCTAGGATTACGCCTATAATCCTAGCACTTAGCAGGCAGAGGCAGAGGCAGGAGGACTGCTGTGAGTTTGAGGCTGGCCTGGGCTACATAGTGAGCTCAGGGTCAGCCTGAACTGCAAAAGTGAAATACAGTCTCAAAAAAAAAAAAAAAAAAAAAAAAGAAAAGAAAAGAAAGAAACACCATAACCTTTAGCTAACCTTCTTGCCACCTCTTCTCCTTCCCTCTTCATCCCTGGGAGATCACCGATCTATTTTCTGTCTATAGATTTCTTGTCTCTGGTTGTTCATAGGAAAGAGATCATGTGGCTTGTGGTCATTGTGACTGGTTCATTCCATTCAGCAAGAATGCAAGGTCCATCCAAAATGCAGCATATATTGATAGTTCACGCCTTTTTATAGTTCAGTCACATCTCATTGTGTACCACATTTTGTTAATCCATTCTCTGTCAACAGACATTTAGATCATTTCTACATTTTGCCTGTTATAAGCAATGCCGCTATGAACATGCCTCTACAATTTTCTGTGTAAATATGTTTTCATTTTCTGTCCAGATCGAAGTCGCTTTCTTTTCTTTTTTTTTTTTTTTTTTTAAGGTTTTTTGAGACAGGGTCTCGCTTTGTGGTTCAGGCTGGCCCTGAGCTCAGCCTCAAACTCACGTCACAGCAATCCTCCTGCCTCTGCCTCCCAAGTGCTGGGATTACAGGCGTGAGCCACCACGCCTGGCACTGGTATGTGGTACTGGTTGCCGCTGGGGTGAGTCTCCACACCCAGTATTGTTATGTGGTTACCGGGGATTAAACCCGGGTCCTTGCGCTTGCAAGACAGGCGCCGGAACCACTGAGCTATATCCCCGGCCCCCCCTAAGTCGCTTTCTGGTGACTCTGTGAGCTACAGAAAAATCATCTTCATGCTCATATTCTGTATTCAAATCAGAGATTTCACTTTTGTATTGTTTAGTGGTTTTTTAGACAGGGTCTCACTACGAAGTCTGGGCTGCTGTTGAATTCACAATCTTTGTGCCTCAGCTTCTCAGGTGGTAGGGTTATAGGTATATGCCACCACAATCTTACCAGTTATAGTTTATTCACTTGTAATTTATTCCCCTTTGATTGCAATGTATAGCAGAAATATTTGTTAGCAGTTTGTGGAACAAATTCTGTTAAAATTTGGATGTTTTTCTATATTTTGTTATGGTTATTATTTTTCATCTTATATATTTTCTACATTCTCATGGTTCTTGTTGTGTTTTGTTTCCTTAATAGCATATTAGATTCTTCTCGGAACAAAGGTACAGTTAGCTTGATTCTTAGAAATGGAACTTAATGGTGTCCTCCAACTAGGTCTTACCTTTTGTTGAAGAAATATTTCACTTATAACAAAAAGATTTAAGAAAAATAATAGTACAAAGACCTAGATCAATAGCAAAGGAATTTAGTCTGAGTGTTCAAGAGAACATAGGGAGTGATATAGACATTTTTTGTTCCTCTGTTTGTTTTTTGTATCAAGGATCAAACTCAGGACCTTGAGATTTCCAGGCAGGTGCAGTACCCTTGAGCTACATCCGTATCAATGAGAACTTTGGCTCATGACAAAGCACACAACTTGACAGAGGATGGTAGCCGGATATTTAGTTGTTTCTTAGTAGTCTGGGGTTTTTTGGTTTGTTTGTTTTGTATATCACCAGGGATTGAACCCATGGTCTTGCACATACTAGGCAGTTGCTTTACAACTGAGCCCCAGCCTGAGTATTAGCTTCAGCCCTTGGTTTGCTTTTTCGAAAAGCCTGAAATAGCTAGGTAGGATGGTACACACCTATAATTCCAGCCACACAGAAGGCTGAAGAGAAAAGATTGGAAGATTGAGGCACCAGGGTAATTCAGGAAAATTCTGTCTCAATGTAA
>PVIR01001228.1:0-131759 GCA_004026965.1 Petromus typicus | reverse complement strand
CCTCTAACTAAGCTACAGTATCAGCCCTTTGGTATTTGTTTATTTAATTGTATCTTGAGACAGGGTCTGAGTAGCTCAGGGTGGTTTTGAACACTGGATTCTCCTGCCTCAGCGTCCTATGGTGCTGGATAAGAATGCTTCTTCATGACACTTGGCTCACCATAAAGCCCAGCTCAAAATCATCTTATTTCCGTCTCTCAGGCCAAACAAAATGCTAAGTTCACGGGTGAGGATGTGGCCCTCTTTGGAAGTCACTGATCTCCCACCTCGCTTCTTTAGCACATGGAGGCCTCCTGGTTGATTCCTGGTCAATGGAACCCAAGCCTTTGGACCCTGAGACACATCTGGTTCTGCCCGGGCTCAGGCTGGTCCCCACGTGGGAGCGGCTGGTCCCCATATGGGAGCAGCTGCCCAGGAAAGGCTGGCTCTCATCTGTCCACACAGCTGGCGGAGTGGAAGGATGTCACAGTGGGCCCGGTGTCCTCCTGCTCTACCGATGACTCACTGCGGAAGTGGGACAGTGGATTCAGCTAGGTCAGCCGGAGTGGCTCGCTTCAAAGAGGATGAAAACCCTTCTTCCAATGGCGTTCGGGGATTTAACGTTGATAGAGAATGCCATGTTCTTTTTCAGAGGAAAAAGCCCTAGAGAAATAAGGTAATCACGTAATTACATGTGTTTAATCACTCTGAGTACGTAACCACATCAGCGCATCCTTTCAAAAGATTGCAGTGGCCAGTGGCTGTTTCTAACAGACTCACCACTGTGTCGAGCCTACACCACACTGCAAGGAAAACAACATCCATCTGACAGGAGAAGAGGCCGAGGCATGGAGGGGTTGGGGAGAGAGGAAAGTCGCCCATCACTTGCCCAGAGTCTGCACCACAAGTGTCAGGACTTGGATTTAAGATCCGTGATTGCAGTGCCCGGCCTGGCCCAGTGCATGACTTGCGGGGCAGCCCCAGGAAACCCAGACACACAGCGTCGGGTCCGAAGAGCAAAGGCAGGAACAGAAGCATCAGGAAGTGCCCTGCTCAGCTTGGCTCCTCGCTCCTCCAGGACACATCAGTCAGGCCGTGGCGCCTGCACCTTCCACCGACTCTGACCTTTTCCTGCTGTCAGGACCCTGTTGCCTCAAACTCAAGTTTCCAGGTGCGTGAACTGTGGCTTCGGGTTTGTGTAGATTTTTATGATTCTGCAAGTTTGGTGTTGTCTATATTTTCCAAGATAGAGGAAAGAGATAGAAGAAACCGTAAGCAGGCTATGTGGCGCCTGGGTGAAAACACAGGACAACGTCAGACCTTTGCTATGTGCCAGGTGACCTGGGCACAGACAGGTCTCCAGCAAGTCACACTGTGCGCGAAGCCGGAGCCCCAGCCTGAAGCAGCCCCGCCCTGGGAGGAGAGGATCAGAGGGTCCGGCGAAGGAGAGGAGCAGCGCTGACGGCTCCACGTGAGCCCAGGCTTTCTTCCACTTCTGGTTTATCTGAGAGACGCTGGAAAGGAAGGGGGTGGTGCAAGGTCAGGCCACCCAGACAGGGCAGGGTGAACTTCGTATTGTGAGGTCCTGACTGCTGGACTCCCAGGTCCTTTGGCTGTGTGAGGTCGCATGCTCGCAGAGGCTGCAGAGGAGAGATGGATGGCTCTGGGAAGTGAGGGTGGCATCGATAGGAACTTAAGACTTGCTTGTTTCACCATCTAAACCATTGGTTCTTACCAGGGTCCCAGGGCCCTAAGGTGTCCATGGCATGGTCTTCATCGCATCTGGGTCCCTCCTTTAAATGTGGCGGAAAGGCACCTGTGTAAGTCTAAGATGCATTTTCCAAGATGGAGGTGGCTGTGCTGTGGCTACCAGGTGGGAACCGCCAGCCTGAGAAGGACTAGGCCGTTCTCTTCATTATGTGGCACAAAGCTCCGCCAAAACCTACAGAGTATAAAAGCCCTGTATGTGAGCTCTCATGTTGCCATCCAGCATAAGATGGCACCTTTTGTTGGAGAACAGACCACCCTCCCTGTTAGCCACAGAGCAGCCCAGGACCTGGCCGGAGACCCCCCTTAGGCTTCTGACTGAGTCCATCTCCTGCCATCTCCAAACTCCGCATTCCCACCTCCCTGAGGGCGCAGACTCCTTCTCACCATCTGTCGGGCCCTCAGGTCCCAGTTCCGAAGAGACACTTGGAAGAGACAGCATGGAAGAGCTGGGCCTCAGCCTGGAGTCACAGTCAGCTCCATGTGCCGAGTGTCCCTCCAGCCTGCCAGCTAGTGTCAGCGTCCCTGAGAGCACCAGTCCCCACTGAAGAGTACCATGCTGTGTATGGCCACAAGAGGCCAGTGTGCAGAATGGACGGCATCCCTGGAGGGACACTCACAGCCAGTGTGCACACCACACCGGGCCAGCCTCTGCACCCACATCCCACCTGAGCAAGCCAGCTGCAGGCGACTGTCGGCTCGTGCCTCTCCTTGGAGGAATTGAGAGGCGAGACACGCGCGAGGCTCTCTGGGAGACACTGTTATATCAATAAGGGGAGTTAAGGTTAAGCTGTATTTATTTTAGGGTGGCTTTTAATTTAGTTTAATCAGAATTACTCATAAATTATGGATTAATTACTATCTGGTGCTCAGTTAATCCCCTCAGCCTTGGAGCCTGCTCCTCTCCCCACTGTAATCGTAGGGCACTTTGTCAACATTTAATCAGCGGCACTTATTAATGTGGCAGTGATGTGTGGCCGCCGTCCCTGCACCATCAATCACACGTGAGCAGCCGTCGCCGACTTGGACCTCATTGCTCTCTGTCACATTAGCCAGCCCCTGGACCCCAGGCCAGGCATGACACTCACTCGTCAGAACGTGGAAAGTGCCACTTCTGGACCTACACACTCACAGCTTTTGGGACGTTGGTGTGGAAGGGCTTCCTGAGCATTCCCAGTTTCCGGAATCCAGAAGACTCTTCCCGCTCGGTTTCCACACCTTGCCCAGTAAGTGGGAAACTCCAGGAGTCTTGTCTGATATTGCACATATGCAGAATCATCGAATTATTTTATGGTGCCAGGTATCAAATCCAGGGCCTCACACATGCCAGACAAATGCTCTACCACTGCACTATGCCTCCGGCTCTTTCAATTCTTCAATATAGTAAAGTGAGTGATCTTTGAAAATCGTTCTTTGCTTTATTGACTATTTCTAGAAATTAATGTATTGCTTAAAGTTTTACCGGTAGCCATTTGGGCTGAGAAAATAGATCTCACGTTTTCCTCTTTCTCTCTTCAGCCTCTACGGCAGACACATGCAGGCAAACCCAGAACCCCCGAAGAAGAATAATGACAAATCAAAAAAGATCAGCCGGAAGCCTCTGGCAGCCAGGAACAAATGAGGGGCCGGCATGCGCGGGGCGCCTGGACTCCTTCGGGACTGATCCCTCGGACTTCTCTTGCTCTTTCTCACGAAGAAATACAGTGCTCTTGTGTGGCTTGTTAGAAACATTTCTTTTCGCTCCCTTTGTCTAGTTCTTACCACCCTCCCGGATACGCTGTTCTGGTAGGTGGTAGATTTTTATACAGTGTTAGAACCATTTCCATTTACTTCCTTGGAATTGCCAAGGGCAGAAAACAGAGCTCTAATTCAACTGCAAATTTCATAGTAGGGGTTTCAGTTCCTGAATAGACATCCAAGCGTGCTTATTATCAAAAGAATAATTAAAATCATGTAACCACTTAAATGTCCCAGTTAACACTTTTCATTCTTTCTGTTTATTCACGCAGCTCATTATTTTGCCATATTAAAAGTCTTTCACCACCGAGATGTTATGTTCACTTAGCTTACAAATGATTTTAATAAATCTGGAATTTGTATCACATGACACTTTTTGATGAAAATAAAATATGATCAGATTTTAGGGTGTACATATTTCTGTCGCTGTCCTCCCCCCAACCCCCCGCCAAGAAAATTCCCTTCTCCAGTTTGGCTCATTGTGGAAGATAAACTCAAACTTCCCATGAAACAAATTCAAAATTACAGAGTTAGTTTCTTCTCACATCAGTTTGTCAGGGGGTTTATGTATTCTTTTTTCTTTTTTGAAGACTGTTTCTAAAATTAGGAAGCTACAGAAAAACAAATCTCTAGGAGATTCTGCCAAAGGGTTTTGGAAAGCAGCTTTCCTTCCCAGAAGAAGTGGTGACTTCTGCCAGTGGCTGCTAGACTAGAGCTGTGAAATGGAGGGAGGAAAGACCCAAGTATGTGTTTTTGTCACTGCAGAAAATCTGCTTCTCTTACAGCGTTCTTCTGAGAGGCATCAATGCTGAAGAAGTTGTATCGGTGTGCACAGTCTACACCACAGACTGTGTGGAAACTGCCTTGGCAGAGTCGTTAAACAACCGATTATTTCACATCTGTGATAGGCAGCTCTCCTTCCCAATAGTAGCATTGTGCTAAATGGACTACCAACCCCTCCACACCTCCCAATAGAAGGCGTGCAAGGTGGAGGTGTAGCCGGGTGGATTGGCTACCGATGGAACTTACTTCTCTCTCCTAGAAGGTCTTGCAGTTTCTCTTGAAGGTTCCCAGCACCAAGATCACCAGGACCCTGAAAAGCCAGGGTCAAAACCAAAAAAAAGTCCTAAGTTCATTAGCTTGTGGACTTGCCTTTTCAGTGGTCTTTGCATTTCACTTTCCTTCCTCTGGATAATTTCTGTCAGAATTAGCTCTGGGAAGAGAAGCCCTCAGGTACCGTCACCTGTTTGAGAGTAGATTGATAGAAGTTTCAGCACTGCACTACCAGCACTGCACTAAAATCACTGCATTTACCTCCACCTAAATTTTTAAAATTCATCTCGGAGCTTATGAAATAGCAGGAGGAACAATTGTGGCTCTGCTGTGGTTGATTGGAAAGCTTTAACAATTAGCAGTGAAGCACTGATAAAATCAGCAATATGAAAAGCTAAATTTTTTCTGCAGCATTCCAGGTAGAAATATGGGCAATACATATAAAGTCACAAGAAAGAGATACAGCAAGAGACACGAGAAAAGGAGAGGAAGGGCAAACGTTCACTGCTAATAAAAAAAAATACAAATCACAGTGAATGTTAGCAATGCATGGCACTCAGCAGTGTGCAGATATTTCTTAAGGTAGTATTAAGGTTAGAGGAAATAAACATTCTTAAATACAGGTATGGGAAATATAAAGTTCTCTTCATAAAGCAAGAGCAGTTTGACAACATGGAGCCAGACCTTAAAATTGTGTACTTGGGTCCACAATTTTTATCTGTATGGTGTTATCCTGGTACACAAAATGTGGTGTGACAGTTGTCTTGATAGCATTATGTACGCAGTGAAATTATAGGAAGAAGTCAGATACCTACCAACAGAAGAGTGGTCCAGTGATCTGTGCCTTATCCATGCAAAAGACTGTCATGAAGACATTAGCGAAATAATTGTATCATCTAGTAAAGTAGAAAATACTATTTTACAAATTATGTTACGATGGCCCAGGTGTGTAGAAGGAAATTGTATTTAAAATATGGAACATAAAAATATTAAATGGAAATGAAACCATTGTAAGGCTGATAAATTATCAATGCATGGTAAACTTTTTAAATTGTCTTTTTATACTTATTCTGTGCTTTAAATTCTCTGTAATGAGCATGTACACTTTTGTAATCAAAAACATTAAATACGTGTCTTTTTCAAAATGAAGTTAGCATGTTGTGTATTACATGATTCAGATAATAATATATATTTAAAGGTAAAGCATAATACAAAATATTTGGTTGGGTTTTTTTTTTTCCTTTTGTTAGAATAGCTTTTCCACATCTTTTTCTACAATGTTTTCTAGTTGCTTTATATCTGGATTAACAAAAGAAATAGTAGCTCAAAAGGTAGTCTTATAACAAACATCATCTGACTTTTTCAGCACTGCACTAAAGTCACCCATGCCAGCCACTGTTGCCTTGCTGTCACTCAGGATACCTGTACTAGTCAGTGTCTGCTCACTGACACTTGGCCCTCTCTCTTCGGGCCTATGAGGGCACCGTGTGTCATGACTGCACCATGTGTCAGAAGAAGCCAGCCCAACCCATGGCCAGGAAGCAAAGAGACAGGAAGGGGTGAGGTTCCCAGTAGCCTCTCCAATGACACACCCCCAATGACTTGATCCACCTGGCTGCACCTCCTGAAGGTCCTAGGACCCTTACATGGAGCCAAAGCACCACAACCTGGAGACCAAGCCTTCAACATGGCGGCCAGTAGGCAATGTTGAAGATCCAAACCACAGAGTGCGCTCCAATGGCAAAGCCTGTGTGGGGCCCAAGGACACTTTTTATTTCATGATAGAAACATCTTTCCCAGGGTTTATACTTTTTAATGTGAAAAATTTGCCTTGCTTATCTTAGACGTATACAAGACACTTCGAGTGCACAATTATAGTTAAAGGTGCTTTTCTTTTTTATGTTTTTTCCTACAAGATTGCTGAGAGATTGCCAACTTAATGTGTATTTTAGATCTCAGGTATGCAGGGCTGTTTGATCACAGAAGTATTTGCTCTCTAAGAGATATATAGCTTTGTAACATGTGGAACTCAACAGCTTGCCTAGAGTCACACCAGATTTGTTCCCTGGGATAGAAGCAACATGAACACCGCTTAGCAAAGGTGAGTCCTCACTTCCAACTTATTGTTGGAATAGATACAGGGTGAAAGTCAGATGACCCCAGAGAGAACTGGGTTGCTTCAATTGCCATGTTGATATTAATTATGAAAACTGTAGAATAAAAATTGACTATTTATATATTTCTGCTTAAACAATGTGCTTTACTTTTTTCTTATGTTGAGCTACAAAATTAATTTTCTAACAAGCTTCATCCTAGTTGACCACATGTACCTGGTAGCAAGTCCTCTAAGATCTCTCTTCAGAATACCAACAAAATTGAAGACCTTCACTGTTTACTTCGATTCTGGCCCAGGTCACCCTGAGGTCTTATCTGGGTGGTTGAGATGACCTCCAGTAGGGAGCCCACTTTCACTCTTACCTTATAGTCCACTCAACAGAATGAGCCTGTAAAGCTGGCATGGGAGGGCTGGGGATTTAGCTCAGTGGTTCCAACACCTGTCTTGCAAGCGCAAGGGCCTGGGTTCGATCCCCAGTAACCACATACAGTACTGGGTGTGGAGACTCAACGCCCAGCAGCATCAGTACCACATACCAGAGTGCCGGGCATGGTGGCTCATGCCTGTAATCCCAGCACTCCGGAGGCAGAGGCAGGAGGATTGCTGTGATGTGAGTATGAGGCTGAGCTCAGGGCCAGCCTGAACTACAAAGTGAGACCCTGTCTCAAAAAAAAAAAAAAAAAAAAAATGCTGGCATAGGAGCAGGACACCTTTCTGCTCCTGATTTTTATTAGTGCTCTGTCTACTTCCTTGGGACTGCAGACTGAAGTCCTCTTCCCCTCCCCTTCTGCTGGTTTCTCCTGACTTGCTTTAGACCAACCACCCACACTCCCAAGCTCTTCCCATCTCAGGGCTTTTGTGTATGTAGTCCTTCTACAGCATTCTCCCAAATATAAGTCCCTCACCAACTTCAAACCTTTGTTAAAAAGTCACTTTATCAAACACATTGACCTCATTTTGAATTGCATTTTGCTTTGCTTTAATGCCTGTCTCAATGCCCATAAGCAAGGTACCATCATCTCTAGAGTGTAGGCTGCATGAGAAAAGAATCAACAGACTTGAACCTACAGTCGAGATTGAGTACAAGCCTATTTTTGTAAATGAAATTTTATTGGTACATAGCCATGCCCTTTCATTTTATGTTGTTGTGGTTGTTTTTGTGTTATCACAGCAGAGCTGACTGGTTGTGACAGGGATTACATGGCCTACAAAGCCCAAAAGATTTGCTATCTAGCCCTTTACAGAGAAACTTTACTTGCTATTATATATACCAACACCTAGAATGTAACCTGATCTACAGTAAGGGCTCAATAAATGCTTGTCTAATTGAATAAAATGTTATAGTTAACTGAGTAATATAAAGCTAACATTAAGGAAAAGTGAAGAGGGAAAAGTCTTACATATCCTTTAAGATTTTCTGCATCATAAATGAGCCCACTTTACCAAAGTCAACTTTCTCCAAGAAAAAATATTAAATACCACTATGGGTATGAGTTTATTCAATCCTCTAACAGCCAAACAAACTTTTAACCTAATGTTGATTTCTCTTGCAACTCAATTGCTGTACACAAAGTTCTTTAGAATTTTCCTCAACCTACCAACAGTTTCTTTGGGCTAGGTTAGGACCTGAAGAACCCTGATCTCCAGTTATCTGGTTATGAGTTAGAGGATAGGTCTAGTTCAGAAGCAAAATCCAAAGTGTCCTTGTCAATGTGAGTCAATTTCAAATGAGCCTGTGGGTTTTCACTGAAATACGCTTTCTCCAGAAGTGATCTTTCAGGCTGCAAGTCTGGCAAGCAAAATAAGTCTCTGGTCTACCTTGAAGCATTTTGTCTAAAATTAGAAACTAATCATTCATGTGTGTACATTTTCCATTTATAGTATAATAAGATTATCCTATATAAACTAATTTATATACCGTATATATGGTGTATATATATATATATATATATCTACACATACACATACATATATATATACACACATACACATACACACATATATATATATATCTTCCCATCAATTATGTTTTTGAGAAACTCTGCTCTTTAGAAATGTCACATTTTATTAATATTACATACAAATATGTAGTGATATTACCTTTTAATTCCATGCTTGTTTTATTTGTAAAATAATTTTCTGACTTGCTGTTGTTAAGGGCCTTAATGATCATTCTCATTTGGTAGGAAATTTGACCTCAGAAATTAAGGTAGTTCCCCAAGCATAGCTAACAGCAGAACAAGGAGGTACCATGTTCCTCTGACTTTCAAGCAAACGTCCTTTCTGCAAATACAGTGCCTGTCTTCAGCCAATCAAGACCCTCTTAGTGCCCCTGTTCCCTCTGTTTGGTCAGGTGGCACCAGCTCTCTTGGCCACGTGGTGTGTCCACTGAAGCAGATGAATGAGTGGCACTCTGGAGAATAGCTTTGCTTATTTCCCATGTGATCTGGAAATACAGCACTTCTAATGATATTCCATCAAGGAAATACTTTATTCCAAAAGGAATTTCCTCATCTGACCTACCCAAAGAAGAGTGCCTCTTCAAATGGTAAGAAGTGGCCTTGGATTCCTTTTTCAGCAATTTGAGCTTGGTGTGATTGATGACTTAAGAGTTTTTTGGTGGCTCAGACAGACATGGAGAGACCTTCTTATCCATCCTGCTATCATCATATAGAATATAGTCCCTGAACATATCAGACATTCAGATATTACCACATGAGTGAATGCTGTTTCCACTGGATATTTACAGTGTTCATCCTCTCACCATTTTCCCCTAGAATTGACATGATTTTTACAGGTCATGTCTTATCATGGGATGTTCAGAAGCTTTCCGAAGAGCTAAGAATTAACTCTCATAGGGTTACAGACCCAGGATTTCGGAATGAGGCAAAGAATCAGAATCAGAGAAGAGTAAAAAGCTGTCAGAAAAGTTTGCTCACCATCAGCCATCTAGAATGTTAGGTTTAGATCAAGAATGCCCACCCCCCAAGACCTCACATGCTCATTGCTTTGGGAAGGTGACTGAGTCACGGGAGTGGCAGAGTTGACTGGGGTTGGGGGAGGGGCACGGGAAACAGACGCCATACCACCCTTCGCAGCTCCTCTCTTTGCTCTGCTTTCAGGCCTCCATGACTTGAGCAGCTTCCCTCCATGCAGGCCCTTCCGCCAGGCCATTCCTTGCTGGACATAGACTAAAACTTCTGTATTGTGAGCCAAAATAAATCTCTCCTAAAATACAAGTGGCAGACACTTTGTCCCGGCAGCAAGAAGGTGACTAAGACACAGGGAATGGGTTGACTGTTCGTATGAACACTGTGTGGGACATTGATGACCTGACTGAGGATGCACTCTGTTCTGAGGTAGAGAATTATGTTCACTCACCCCAGAAAACATCCTTCAAAACACAAGATCACCCCTTGTCTCTGGTGACAACCTCTTTCTTTTGGATGCCTGGGCTTCCGAGCACACTGAACCCTGTTTTTTTCCATATACAGGTGTTGTCAGCAAGAATAATTCATTGCTATTCTCAGGATGAATGCAGTACTGGTGACTAGCAGCTGGAAGTAGAAGAACCACAATCCATTCATAACTCCTCCGGAGTACCACCCGAAATATGCCTGCCACACCAGGCGCAAGTCTCGCCGCTTGTGTGGGCTGCTCACTATATTTTGATATTTAACAAAGAACTATTTTAATTATGCACAATGCAGAAGCAAGACTGAGGTTTTTGTTAAGGGATCCTCTGTTGGAGAATTAGTTCTAAATCTGAGACTGTCTAACTTCCAGAGCAATGTGGAGCTTTTGTGAAGAGTGTTGGTAAGGATGGATTACTTGAAAGGTTTCAGTGAAAGACCGTAAGAGTGGTATTAGATCTAAAAGCAGACAGTCTGGGAGAGTGGTGGGTGAGAGACAAAGAAAAAGACATGGGATCTACTGGCGAGGAAGGTCCTGCTGACCATGTTAATGGACATGTTCAGATAAACTTGACCTTGGGCGTGGATCTAGATTGAAGGGTGCCAACCACCACCCAAATTCAAGTTCACTTGCAACCTCTGGGTTGTGACCTACCTTAAAAATGAATATGTGAGCTTCCCTAAAATAAGTTCATACTGGATTACTGGTAATCCTTAACTACAGCAAGTGTTGTGCAATGGCACAGGGACACAGAGAAGAAGAAGAATGTGGAGAGTGGAAACCAAGATGGAAGGATGCAGCTACAAGTCACAGGATGCTAAGGATCATCAGCAGTGTCAGGAGCTGGAAAAACCAAAGAAGGATCTTTCTCTTGAGCCTCCTGAAGGAATAGGCTCTTACTGACACTGTGAGTCTGGACTTTTCACCTCCCAAAGTGTGGGAAAGTGTTTCTGCTGACTTTCCTCCCCATCTTGGTGCTACTGTGTGATAGAATCCATGGAAAACAAATACCAGCACCTAGAATCAGCTCAGGGTTGATCATATAACTAACGTAGCACACAGCCAGCAGTGATGCCTCTCAGAGTGAAGAAGCCCTACAAAGCAGACCGGTTTGCACTTTTCTTTCCCTTGTTGGCACACCAGGATGGTGCATGACCAACTCTGTGGAGTCCAGCAGATATGCCTAGACTGAGATCCCCTCAGTGCCACAGGGAGCTGTCTTACCTTGTTCCTGGCTTTGGCCAAATGATTTCTTTAATCAGGTAGCTTCTGATGTTACAGAGAACTCCTAAAAATGCGATTGCACCTTTCAATAAAGAAAAGTCTCTTGGTATCTCACCGAAGTAGTCTCTTACATGTAGAAGGGTATGCTCTTTTCATAATTATTTCCTTGTCTGTGGTGTGAACAAAGATAAAAAGTCAATATGGGAAGGATTTTTTTCCCCATGTTGGCTAACTCATACTTTTAATTGTCATCTAAGAAAGATTTACTGTGTAGTTTCATGAATAGAATGAGAACTCATTTACTTTCCCCTGAAAACTCTTCACAACAAATTTGTAATAATAGGTGTGATTCATTAATTTATTTGCCAGAAGATATTTGTTGAATATATGTTAAATATGTACTTATATTCACAGATTATCTCCAGAAGATTCAGAATGTAGAAGAAGCTGCCTCTGGGGATATACTAAAGACTAAGATTTTATGGTATATCCATTTTAAAAAATCATCAAATATATGGAGTTTTTTTAGGAATAAATATGTAAACACAACTTTAATTTTGAACCTGTTGATGGGTCCTTTGAATAATTTTTAACATAACTATGACTGAGCACATATTACATACACTGTGTGGAACATACAGTTTTAAATAAAGCAGACATAGTCCCTGCCCTTCTGGAGTATAAAGTCTAGTCTAATTGAGGAATCCATCTGTAAACTAATATCCACACAAGTCATTTTGTAATTACAAATTTGACAATCTTCTGAAAAAGAATTTCTTACTGCATGAAAAGATAGAAAGAGGGATCAATAACATTGGCAGATCACTGAAATTTGTGATTTCAGGTGGTTATGTTTCATCTTCAGGAGGAAGAAGAAGAAGCAAAGGGGCTGCAGGCTAGGCCAATGAGCAAGACGGGATACAGTGCTCAAAGGAAGAAAGTCCACGTGGCTGGAGCAGAGTGAAAAGTGGGAAAGATGAGCAGGCACCTTCATCCATTCAACAGACAATCATCACATCATGTTTGTTCCATCCCTGTTTCCATTCCACCACTGGAGACACAGAATTCTTTGCCATTTATGGAGTTTGAGTCTTACGACAAACCCAGCAGTGAATTTATCAAATCTCATGTAGATGTTTAAAAGACTTTGGAGGGCAAACATAGATGTATCAGAGGACCTGGGAAAATTTAGCATCTGGATAATAAACTCTACCAGACCATGTTGCTGTGTGGACATCGAACTGAATGATTCCGATGTTTATTTAACTGCCCTCTGAGAGCAAAATGGGGGCCATTATGACTCAGGGAAACTGTATATTTATAGTGAAGTTTGTAGGAAGCCCAGGACTGGAAAGATGCTATTTACTCTGGTTATTTCTTTTTATTAATTTGAGACATCAACTTGACTTTAGCAAGAGCCACCTACCAGGTTAGTAAAGCATAGTTCTGGGTGTTTCTGTGGATGACTGACATGTAAGCTGGCAAACTGAGGGAAAGATTACCTGAATGTGGGTGGCATCAACCAATAGCCTTACGGTATAAATGGAGTAAAAAGGGAAAGAAGTGTCTCCATTGAGGAAGAGCTCCAGTCTTCACCATGGTCTTTGGACATCAGTCTCCCCTTTCTTCAGCCTTCCAGCGTGAACTTGCTTGAATAAGTCTCCATGAACTTCCAGGCCTCTGACCTTGGACTGGAGCTCCTCCTTGCTCCCTCAATGTTTTGTGGCTGCCATCTTGGACTGAGCAGCCACTGACTGCTCTGGCTCCCCAGCCTACAGGCCATTGTGGACTCTTTCATTTCTGGTCTTTTAGACAGTCATTATGAACTCAGATCTAATAGTCCCTTTGCATAGTTACACATATTTTTTGTTGATTCTGTTCCTTCTAGAGAACTCTAGCTAATACAACCACTTTTAAAAAAAGGAAAAAAAAGCTGAGTTTGAAATCATTTGTCACAAATTAAGTTCAGCATGGCACCAACATTTAGCAAGGCTAAAGGCAGGTATGTCCAGAGATACCAAAATGACAATAGGAATCAAATTGTGACACTGAATTAGTTAATGACGTTTCTGCCAGAAGATAATTTTTGTTTCACCATTTTATTCTTCAGGGGCACTAACATAGCCCTTGTAGAAGCTCGTTGATTTTTGTCCTTATGATTTGTGATTGCAGGAGAATAGAGATCACCAACTTTACAGAGATCATATGTTTGCATTAAAAAAGAGTTCTTGCCACATTTACATTTTTCACATTTTCCCAAGAAATGCTTCCTTGCATATAGTTAACAACTTATGTTATTCTATCTGGAGACAAGTGTAGATAGATATAAGTTCCCTACTCAGCTAATTTAGTGGAATCAAATCTTTGAAAAATAAAATATGCTTAGCATCTTGTCTACATCCTCTTCCTCTTAGACAGATATTGGAGACCCAGTCCAGACTTGGGCATACTGTCTTGACCAAACCCTTCATGTGCAAAATGAGGAAAGAGAAACCAGGGAGGTAAGGGTGATGCCAGATTACTCTTTCTGTGAATCACACAGAAAATTAATGACAAAAGCAGGACCAGAATCTGGACATCTGTGCATGATTCAAGAATCATCTTAATAAAGTGCTACAGGTGAACTACAGACACAAACCAGCACTAGGTGAGCTCATGTGGTGCACCTGGGTCAGAACTTCATAAACTGCCACATACCTATGCATCCTCCATGCCTCATCCAAAGAATGGGACAGCGGTATCCATATCTCCCATCTTACCTAGGAGGAATTGTGATTTAGGAGATCTCATATCTGAAGGGTGAAAGACTAAGTGTCGTCCCCCAGAACATAGTTACTTTGCCATTGTACAAAACTGCCCCATGGCTGAATCAAGAGACAGAAGACCAGTGTGAAAGCAACACAAGCAGTGTCCCCATGGCAGAATACCTGTATCTGCAACACACTACCATGTAGATCTGGATAATCCCAGAGATTTATTGGAAGAAAGAAGGCAACAGCCCAAAAAAGCAAATCCAAATCCCCTTCATTAGTTATGAGAAAAATAGAATAAAACATCCAAAGATGAACATTTTTTTCTAAAAAAAAATGAGAAAGATCAAACAAAGCATGGTGAAAAAGAACTATACATTTTGAAGCTGGAGGCAGAAAACAGAATTTGTGTTAAAAATCCATCTAGGCCGGGGATTTAGCTCAGTGGTTCCGGTGCCTGTCTTGGAATTGCAAGGACCTGGGTTCAATCCCCGGAAACCACATGCAATACTGGGTGTGGAAACTCACACCCAGCAGCAACCAGTACCACATACCATAGTGCCGAGTGTGGTGGCTCACACCTGTAATCCTAGCACTCAGGAGGAAGAGGCAGGAGGATTGCTGTGATGTAAGTTGGAGGCTGAGCTCAGGGCCAGCCTGAACTACAAAGCGAGACCCTGTCTCAAAAAAAAAGAAAAAGAAAAAAATCCATCTAAAACCATTTAACAGAGACACATGCAATTAGTACATAGCTCTGGACCAATCTGTTCATTTGGGATCAAATTCTCATCCAAACTAACAACACGGCAAAAGGCAGCTGAAGCCACCTGTGTGCCCTTTGCCCTTTCTGTGTCCCTTGCCCAGATTTAAGTAATCCCAGCATCATGTGGCAGTGGTTAACATTAGGTCTTCCTAGCTCTCCATTCATTGCTCTTTTTTTCCTTCTCCTAGGAGAGGTTGGACATCAAACCTGGTTCACATACATTCAGGGCTCTTATGTATTGTTTTCTTCTTTCTCTTCCACACCTCCCCACCCCTACTCTCTCCCCAGGCTCCTTCGAGAGGAACTTCCAAGTCCTGAGCCACTTCTCCTAAGGAAGGGGCGGGGGGTGGGGAGGACTTGAATAAACATGCAAAGGGCTGGCCACCATAGATGACTGTCTAGAAAGATGTTCAAGGGAAAGACCTTGAGTGGGCTGGTTCGTGAGCATCGAGAGGGAGGGTGGTGTTGCCGGAGTAGGAAGGAAGATTATCCCGAAGAGTCTGCATGTCAGTGAAACAATTGCTGCGTTAACAATGGAACAATAAGATTCACACTCCATTCAGAGGGATGTGAAGTGATAGGCGTAAGTCTCCTTCCCACCTCTGAGTTGAGTCTGGAAATTAAACTCAAGTCATTTCGATGGATTTGCAGCTCGATTCACTGAAACCCACCCCTTTGGGGAGACAAAGCACTTTACAATCCACTGTTCAGCCTCCTCTCTGGGAATATATAGCAACAGAGTGGATTTCCCCCCTCTCTGTGACAGGAAAGTTTAAAATGGGAGAAGTTTTGTAGAATGATGTTGTCTGCCATAATTTTATGCTTAGATCTATGTGTGGTGCGAGTAGTTGTTCAACATCATTGCAGGCTCTGGCTAAATCTTACTACTTTAAAAGGTGCCCGGCGAGGGTGCTGAAAACCTGCTGCGTCACAAAAGGGATTTTGCCCCCGATGGCTGGTTCACATTTAGGAGAGTTGGTTATAGATGAGAATCTATTGCTGTATTTCAAAGGCTGTTCCTTGAAACATTTTCATGTCCTCCCTCAGTTGGAATCATCTGTATCCAGAATAACAAATGGTTCCATACTTTTCCCCTCTGAACCTTGAGAAGCTTTCTTTTTTTTTTTTTGTACGTCATTGGAAATCAGTGTGGAAATCATGAGGGAGGTCTGGAGAAGAATAACGTCAGCCATTCAAAGCTGCCAGTAACCCCTGGACCCCTCGCCATCCATTGCTATTTCCATGTCACAGAGCTTTTTATTTTTTCATTTTAAAACATTCTGAGATATTTTCATGGTGTTGTGGCTAACCATTTTTAGTCAGTTAAAAAAAATGCATTCATCACCTCCCACCAGGAAACTCATGGAACACACTGTCGGAGATGCTGAGACTTTAAAAAAATTTTTTTTCTCCTTCAATATTAATGGTAAGCATTTAAAAAAGAAAGCAAAAGCATTTCATTTGGTTTTGAGACAGCTCTGGAGGGGACCAGGCAGCTCAGGACCATCAGTGACCACGTGGGTGGAGTCCAGGGAGTGGCCGGCAGGTGCCGAGTTCTCCATCCCCCCCGAGTAGGTGCAGAGAACATGGTGTGTGTGCTCGTGCAGGAGGCTCTGGTTTGGGAGGCTCAGAGCGACAAAATTAAAAATCTCTGGTCTCTCAGACAGAAGAAGGTCTGGTGGATGAAGCAGACGGAAAAAGGGAGACATAAACAGGGTAAGTGACAAGCTGAGATGAGCCCACTTTCCAGTTTGCTACAAGAAAGAGAAGCCTGCTGTCCTGCTAGTGAGCAAGTGCGCCGGTCCTGATTTCGTCCCTTGCTGCCATCTTTGTCTGGAAATGGATTCCAGGACTCTTTTGTGAACAAGTCAAATGTAGACTGACTGTGGCTGTCTATGAAAGAGGGATGGTTCATCCTCATGGCCGCTGTGCTTCCTTCAAGCTCACCCCCTTTGAATGGCCTTCAAATTCCTCCCCACCCAGCACAGGCTGTGAGTGGCTGAAAGGTATCACTTTGTTGGTGCTCTACCTAAACCAGGACTGAGTTCCACACACAGTCTGCAGTGAAAGGGAAACATAGTGACGAGACAAGAACACACTCACTGGCTCCCGGTCCTTGGAAATGCAAAGAAATACAATAGTATTTTTTTCTTTCTATTCTCTTAAAAAGACAAGCAGATAAATGAAATGAAGTTGGGAAGGGGAAGAGTAACAAAAAACAAAACAAGGGGAAGACAACGTAATTCTTTATAGAAGGATATCAATATGTGTAAAATTGCAGTACAACTTTCTCCTCCATGTGGGTCAAAATGGATCTGTCGATTGTAAAAGAATGTGAATCTGCTACAGAGTAGGGAGTCCTGGAATACTGATAACTGGGCCACATTTTATTTCCTCACTTTTTTTCCTTACTCTAGAAAGTGACATCAGAAAAAAAAAGTAAGAAAACACAGCTGTGTGGTGGATTGAATTGGGATGCAAGACTCCCAACCGTGGCCCCGAATTTGTGTGTTGCAATGCCAACACCATCATAGAAATGAATTTGGATAGAGGGTCATCGCAGGTTGTAGTTGGCAAGGATGAGATGATTTGAAAATAGGAAGAGCCTATGATCCAATGTTCCTGGTTCCCTCATAGAAAAATGCCACTGAAGAGAGAGAACTGTACACAGAGGAGAGGCCAGGTGAAGGACATGGGAAGACAATGACCATGTGTAAGTCAGGGAGAGTTTACAACAGGCCACTTCTTCCCCGCTCATAGAAAGAACCACTTGTTTAAGACTTGCAACCTCTGCAGCTATGAGACAATTTCTGTTATTTAAACTACCTGGTTTGTGATACTTGATTATAAAAACTCTAGCAAAAGAACACAAGCAGTGTTTTTGGAGCAAGACAGTATTACATAAGATAACAAAAAAAAAAAAATCAAATCTAGCATCCACTGGGCTATTTCTATGTGTCAGGGCTTGTTCCTTATTTACACCTTGTTTTACCTCACAGCTTCAGTTTTTAGTTGCATCAAGATGTGATGGCTGGAGCTAAAGCAGCTATTTTTATCCATGAGTGTAGAAAAATCTGAAGACTAGAGCAACATACTGAGTGTAACTGGGCTTAAGAACAGTAAAAAAAAATCTGGCACTTGTATGATCATATGGGGCCACTGAATTAACCAACCCCAAAACCTTCTATCTGGAGGCCTTTTACACAAAAGAAGATATAATACCTGTCATTTAAGACACATATTATTAGAATTTGATTGCATGTAATCAATAAAATACTAACAGATATAATTCCTTTCTACTATTTTTTTAACCAACTTCTCTGAAGGTAAGATCTGCATTGCTTTCATTTGGTATTTGCAGATCTAACCAGCAGAACTGGCCAGTTGAGGTAGAATTACCAGCACTTAATGAACTAGTGAACTTTTCCTTTCAGAGATGCCCATGGCATTTAGCAGAGGTATGTTGGACCCATTTGTCAGGACTGGGCGGGGCCTCTATGGTGTGAGGGGACCCCACACCTCACTCTCCACCATGTGCCTTCTGTACTATGTTGTGTCACCATATGGCATTCTGTAATAGTAATCTGTCCCTGATACAGTACTCTCCCCAGTGTACTCTCCCTGATAATAATAACTATATACTGTCCCTACTATAATGCTCTCATTTTCCTCCCAATAATTTTAACCTACAGATGATGCGTGCACTTACTATTTTTGCATTGTTCCACAATTTTTCTTCCATCCATAAATACTTTACCTATTTGTTTAAGAGCTAGCTTAGAAGCCAGGGATCATGTCTGTGTCATTATCTCTCTGTTCTACCTGATAGAGCTCCAGGTTACTTTGGCAATAAATAAATCCCTTCGGATGATGATGATGATCGCTAGAAGCATAAAGGAACTGCACAGAGAAGGCATCTCTTTTGAGCTCATATTCTGTATCCTCTTTAGGACGAAGGAGAAATTGACAGGATTGGAGACATTTCAGGCCTGTAGTCTCAATGACACTGACTTTTTTTTTTACATTTGTGAAGTCAATGTCTTTGTACTTTGTACAAATGTAGTTATAGAGAAAAGATCCACAGACTTCCACCAAAATTAGTCCTCCTGTTTCAATGTCATGTCCTTACATTTGGGTTAGTATGGAACGATTGTCTTAAAATTCTGGCCTTTATTTCCAGTTGCCTCATACCCATTTCTTTCTGGCTATCTAATTGGGATGCAAAATCCAACACATTAATGAAGGAATGCACGATCATGTTTAAACAAAAATTGTCTTCCTTTCTTGACTTTCCAAATTTTGTGACCTTTACCTCCATCTTCATAGTCACCCAGGACTAAGTTGTCTGATTTGTTGACCTTCTTCACCTTTCATATCAAGCCAAGTCCTGTCCTTGTTCTTGTAAAATATACACGATCTGTTATCGCTCCTTCCGGTTCTCATGACCACACTCGTCTTGTTTTCCTGGATCCAGTCTGTCCTCTGGGCCATCTCTCTGTACACGCCTGCTGTTCTGCTTTGAACTTACACATCACAGAAGTCTTCCTCTATTTGGAAGTCTTGGAAGACAACTGCTGAGTAGCTTATAAAGAGCAGAAATGTATGTCTCACAGTTCTGGAGACTGGGAAGTCCAAGGTCAAAGTGCTGGCCTGGAGAAGATCTGCTCTCTGGCTCATGGATGGAGTCTTCTCCTGTACGCGTACCCTGCTGAGGGATGTCACTGTGGTCTCTTTGGTAAGAGAACACTTATGAGATTCTCATCCCATTCTCAGGAGCTCCACCATCCTAACCCAGTCAGCTCCCAGACATTCCCCTCCTCGAAATGTCAGCACATTCAAGGTTAGAATTTCAGCATGTAAGTTCAAAGAGGACATGAAACTTTGTGGCACATTGCCTACTGACTTTACAAGACAGATGAAGAAGATTTCATTTCAGCTGGATTGAAGTCACTCCTCAGAAGTTGAAGTGGCCCTGAGGCCTCTCAATTCCTGTCTCTTGTCCAGTGTTATCAGCCTGGATTTTCTTCATGTCATGTGATGCTTTTTTTAACAGTACCTCACTCATAGTAGGCACTTTCCAATTGTGTTTCCTTCAAGAATGTAACAGCTGTCAGTCACTCTAGCAAGAATGAAATATATTACTGAAAAGATGTCGGTGCGTAGAAGGCAGACCATGGACCCTATGTTTGCCTCAAGGAGGAACTTGGGATTTGTTAACTCTAAAGGCTTTTTTAATTAATCTGTGTCACTGTTCTCCTAGTTACTGTGCATGCACACACACACACACACACACACACACACATGGACCCATACACACACACATGGATGAATGAGATGTCTGGATTCCCTTGTACTACAACTAGATATATCTGGAGACCAAAGGAGATTTGGGGACCTTTCCACCAAGACTCAGGTGACCTGATTAAAATCTGCACCTTCAGAATGAACCAGCAAAGGAACATTTTGCAAGGATTAAAGCAGCAGAGAAATAGTCATTTTTGAAAGAGGAAGGTCTATGAAATTCTGCTCTATCCAGCGCTTTGCAGTAATACAAATATTCTTGCTCCTCTGGGTACACCAGAGCTCAAATGTGTCATAAAAAGTAACGGCAAGAAATTCCACAATAGAATGAGTGACAGTAATTGGAAGTAATTTGAGTAGAAGGGATATGAAAAAAAGTAGCTCTTTATTATTAATTTTATTCTTTTTATAATATACATGATCATTTGTAATATAGGTATATTTTGACAGTAGCCCAAGACTTTAAAAATATTCCCATGAAACAGTTATAAACTGTGATAATCAATTTCTTGGGGATTATACTGATTAAGGAAATTATTCATCGACAATATTTTTCATCTCAGATATTTTTCAAATGTCACTTAGGACTCTTAAGCTTAAAAAACCTTGCCATCAGCTAGTGTGCACAGTAAATGTAAAACTGGTGGCACAAATATTATGAATAGTACCTCTTAGGACACAATTTGATTTGTTTGAAGGAAGATGACATTATAAAGAATAGTCAAGACGTCAGAAGCAGGACTTGGCCTGCAACTTGATTTACTTAGCATCTTTGTCACTTTGTAGATTGAGATTTGATTGATGGTAACATTAATATAGAAAGTATGTTAATATTAGAGCAGCCTTCAAGATTCCCTACTAGAAAGTTCTCCCCCTCCTCAAATTGCTATGATTTGGAATAAAATGCCAAAGGATATAATGCTTCTTAGACCCACTAACCCTTTGGTATAAAGATTTTTTTTTTAGAAAGTTAAATCAGTTTTATTAAGATATTCGTCACATATAATGAAATGCACCCATTTGAAGTGTACATTTCAATAACTTTGACAAATTTACACACCCAGGTAGATAACATTACAATCAAAATACAACACATTTCATCATCCCGAAAGTTCTCTTTGTTCCTTTCTCAGTCAACTTCCCTTCTCTTTCAGCCCTAACGAATTACAGAATATTTTCTGCCACTATAAATTGTACACATCTTTTCTAGAGTTTTAGCTAAAGTCAGTCTCAGTATTTTGTGCTTGACTTCTTCCACTTGGTATGATGCTTAAGCTGGATTATGTCAACTTGATTATTTTGAAGCTCCTGAGGATTAGTAAATTACCCTTCTGGGTAGGTCATGGAGGTGTGACCTTGGAGGTATTAGTACCTGGTCCCTCGTTCCCTCCTTTCTGCCTCTGTGCTCCTGCTTTACTTTCTAGGTACCATAAACTAAGCAGCTTTGTTGCACTATGACCTTCCACCATTATGTTTCTGTATTGGAGGTAGCTTGCCATGGACTAAATCCTCCTAAGGTGTGAGCCACATGGAACTTTCCTCCCTTAACTTTGTCAGATATTGTGTACAGTAACAGGAAAGATGACTGATGCATTCAGCATAATAAAGGTTGAGGTTCATTCAACCAATTTAAGGTTCATTCTTCTTTGTTTTTTTTCTGCTTTGCTAGTGTTTTATAATATGACTCTGCATGATGTACATTTGCTTTGCTTATAAATTTGGCTATAATAAAAGAAGTTTCCCTATACATTTGTGAATAAATCCTTATGTATACATGTTTTTATTTCTCCTAGGTATATACTTAAGAAAGTGTGGTACAACACATGGTAACCACACATTTATTTTATTTTATTTTTTTTTTTGAGACAGGGTCTCGCTTTGGAGTTCAAGCTGGCCCTGAGCTCAGCTTCAAACTCACATCACAGCAATCCTCCTGCCTCTGCCTCCCGAGTGCTGGGATTACAGGTGTGAGCCACCATGCCCAGCATTATGGTATGTGGTACTGGTTGCTGCTGGGTGTGAGTTTCCATACCCAGTATTGTTTGTGGTTACCGGGGATCAAACCCGGGCCCTTGTGCTTGCAAGACAGGTGCCAGAACCACTGAGCTAAATCCCCGGCCCACCATGCATTTAATTTTATAGAGAATGCTGAACCACATCCCCCACCCTTAAAATTTTCTTTAAAATTTTGAGGCTGGCTCTCTAGATTTCCTTGCTGGCACTGAATTTGCAACCCTATTGCCTCAGCTTCCTGGACAACTGGGATTATAGTAAGTACTTTCAAAAGGGATTCAGTAATTGCCGTTCCACAGATTTGCCAACCCTTGGAATTGGTGATCTTTTCACTCTTTGTCATTCCAATGGGTATATAGTGGTATGTAATTATAGATAAAAATGAATAATGTTGAGTATCTTACATGTGTTGACTGATAATGTCTGTGCATATCTTTACCTCTTTTAGAAATTGGGCTGTGTATGTTGAGTTATAGAAGCTCTTTGTATTTTCTAGGTACAGTCCTTTGTCAGATATATGTACTACAAATATGTTTTTCAGTCTATACCTCACCTTTTGATTTTAAAAATCATTTGGTTGTGAATTTTGATGAAAGAGAACTTTTGAAAACGTACTTCATTGTCTCCTCCACCGCTCTGAACTTTGAACAGAGCTTTTTGAAGGCCAGAGTAAACCCTTAGCAAATTTTCTTTTATTGACAAACTAGGAAAGGAAAAAAAAAATTAGCTCTGATCTGAGAATTCTATTTTAAATATTGACATTTTGGTTTCCTTCAAGTAAATTATGCAAATTTTCAAAAGCAGTTTCCTGAGGTAGAAAAAAATATTTCTACTCCCATTATATAGAAAACAATCTGAGATGTGAAAAGCTGGAGGCTGTGACCCAAGGTGATGAGACAGGGGCCGAGCAGGGGGCGGGGACTAACTGGCCACAGTGACGGTGGACTCCACGCCCTGGGGTACCACGCCGGTGCCCAGACCCACCGAGCCAAATAATTACAGCCACACAGGCGCCCAAAGGGACGATCCCAGGTGGGCTGCTATTTCTTTTCTTCATTTTCTTTTATTCTTACTCTCATTCCCTTCCTTCTTCATTTTTCTTTCTTTCTTTGTCGTTGTTTTTTGGTTGGTCTTCAGCCAAAAAACTTAATTCAGCCATGCTTAGTTTTGCATTTTTGTCCCTCTCCTTCTTTTCCCCAACACTCCTATCTTCAGTGAGGAGCTCTTCTTTAAGAACTAATCAAGGCTTGCTTTTCATGTGAGGGAGGAAAGCGTACATTTGCATATGTGTCTTTGGTCTCTTAATGGTGCTACAACCATGGCTAAGATCAGAACCCACTTTAGGGCAGCAGATGTGGGCAAGGGCTGACGTGCAGGCTGCATCGCTGCATCCAGAGGACTGAAAATACCCAGCTCACGGCCGGGAAATCCTTCATGTGTTCTAGACTCTTACTTTTCAACTGACTTTACTAGAAATGATAATTGTATTAAACCACTCCCTACATTCCAAAATAGTGATCTTTTAATTTTACAAGTCGTATTGCTTTGCCTCAAACTTAAAGTCGTAATCCTCAAGGCCACCTGCAAGATGCTATGGGACTTCTCTGTGTGACTGATCTACGGTGTGCCCTGCCTCCTCCTGGGTTTTTGTTTGTTTTCACACCAAGCCCCTCCTACTCCCAGGGGTCCTCCATTGCAGCAGTTCTCCTCTTTCTATCCATTAGGCCCCTTCCTCACATATCACCTCGCCATATCAAAGTCATATAACCACCACAGTCTTTACCTCAAAAAGTGTGCGTGCATGCTTGACAAAAAGTTTAGCAACAGAATTCAAGGTATAGTATAAAAACTTAGCCCATCCAGCCTGCTATCCTCTGCCTGTAATTCCAACACTCAATCAGCCGAAGAAGGGGTGTCAAGCAATTTTGAGGCCAGCCTGGGATACACAGTGAGTTGAAGACCAGCTTGAATGGCATAGTGAGACCGCCCCTTTCAAAAGCAAGACACAAAGAGTAACACCTACTAATAACTATCATTCACTTATAACATTAATTCAAACCTTGTTTATATATGCATGCATATTAAATATATATATTTAAAATGCATATTATAAAATATATACACATAAATATATGGACATTTGGATAGATATGTATAGTTACAGGTATACTATACATATAAATGTATATGTTTATGTCTATGTACATTTATATATACAAGTCCAATACACCAACAGATATAGAAATTATATGTGTATATATTTTCATACATGTATTTTTCTCAAAAGGTAAAGAAGATCATTTCTCAAACCTATCCTAAAATGGAGTCATATCATGCACAGCATTGAAATGCTTTACGCTTATTTGAGTTCATATAAGAGTAGAATGAAAACAGAAAGAACTAAACTTGAGTTGTTCTTCACTGCAAGTAACACTGCTCCCTAGAAAAATCCCTCTAAAGTTAATAAAGGCTCAATAATAATAGATCCCTCTTGTTTTATTACATCTTTACTGAGCTGCACTGGCAAACAGCAAAGTGCACGCACTTTAAGAACACAGACCTTGCAGGCTTGTCCCCACCTATGAAACCAACGCTACATTTGAGAGTGAATACACCTTTCTCATCTAGGAACTTCTTCTGTAAAAATCCTTGAGTTTCAGCCCTCTCTTTCTCCTTCCCAGCCACAAAAATGTGCTTTCTGTAACTGCAAGTTGTTTTTGAGTTTTCTAGGGTTTTATGTAAATAGATTCCTTCATATGTACTTCTTTTGGTCTGGCTTGACTCTGCATAATACTGAGATTATCTGTGTCACTGCCCACGTTTTTTTACTCTTTCTTATTACTGTACGACACTTCTTGCTACGTGTAATCTGCCATGTGTTTACCACTACTTGTTGCTGAAGTGTTTGTTTCCAGCTGGACTGTCCGGGCTCTTTAGAGGAACAAAATATTGAGTTACAGGAGGAGATTTACTGGGAAGGCCTATAGGATCAGAGATGGTAGAGTCGGCGAGGGCCATCCTTGTGCTTGAGGGCCTGAAGATCTTGTAGCTGCTAAGTCAAGGAGATGGAGGAAGCTATAGAAAAAGAAGGATCAAGGGGGCCGAGACAGTCTTGGACCGAAGACTTGGAAGTTCCCTGCAGGGACGCTAGTGGGTCACCCTTGAAAGGCGGAAGATGCTGGAGTTTGGTGTTGTCAGTAGCAAAAGATACACTTGTGGAAGCAGAGTGGAGCTTTCCACACACGCTGGCTTCTTCCTTCCTCTTCTTTCCATTCCGTCCAGGATTCCAGCCTCCTGGATGGTGTCATCCACTTGAGTCCTTTGAAGGAAAATGGATGTACTTTGAAACCATGGTGTTCAGTGAAATAAATCAGACACACATAGACACAGATTTCATATGACTTCTCTTATGTGAGAAACCCAAAATATAAGTAAAAATAATAAAATAGATAATAAAAGATAGATAATAAGGACTATGGATATGTTCTTCAAATGGGAATAGGAACAAGAGGTGGACAGAGAAAGAAGAGAAAGGGATGAAAGAGATCTGAAAGAAAACAAAAGGAATTAGAAATTTTGAAAATGGAGAGAGAACCAAGGGATGGAAGGGGCAGGGAGGGAGGGAAGGAATGACAGAAAAAAAAGAATGAAGAGTTGTTGGGTACATGTACCCACTCCTTAAAATGAATTTAATTATTAGATTTCACAAATATATACTACTGAAAATAAATTCAAGAAGAGGAGTGCTTTACTAATATGCTAGGCTTCTCTTAATTCAGTTTGACAATAACCACTAACTGCCATGAAAACCCTTTACATTTTTCTTCAGGCAGGGTTGCTGTGTGCAGTTCAGGCTGGCCTTGAGCACACAGTAGTCTAGGGTGGTCTCAAACATGAGTCAATCCTCCTGCTTCAGCCTCCCAAGTACTGAGATTTTTTATGTGTGCCACCATGCCCAGAAAACTCTGTAAAAAGATGTTTTTCTTTTTAAAAGACGTTGTCAAAGGAATGAAAAAGTGAGCAGAAAAATATTTACAGAACAATAAATGACTTTATCCAGAGTATTACCAGGATCATCAAAATTTAACAGTAAAAAAATAGACAACCATTGTAATTTTTTAGACTACACATTTTTACATGAGACTGTTAATTCCTTACTACAAAACATGAGGAAATTACATTTATATTTTCTCCTCCTATTTCTCCCTCTCCTCCCATTTTTGTGGTTACATTATTATTTCTATATTTTCAAGGTTTGTAACGTTTTCATAAGCTCTATTACCATAACTGCCTCTACTTATTCTTGGTTCTTTCCCTAAATAGCTTCAATAGTATGCCTGCTTCTTCCATCAGATCTTGTCTAGTCCTCACCTTTTAATTTTTATTTATTCACGAGTTGCTGGATCTCCTCAGTGAGCCACTTGGTTCAAAGAGAGCTCTCACCGCTGCCTTTCCTAAATTCTTGCATCTTAGTAACAACTGTTAGCTGTCATTAATCTGGAGTTGTGGGTGCACCTGCCTGCCTTCCACCAAATCTCCACCTGAAGAACTGATGCATTTTTAAGGAAGGACTTTTATGACTAAGATTAGGTTAATCAGCCTATATTGTTCCTTCAAGTTACATATAATTATGCAATTATTATGTAACTCACTAATTATCCATATGATTTCTGTCTAGTAGCCTTCCTAGATGATACACACCTTAAGGGGAAGAATCATGTCCATCTCCTCCACCACTACCTTCTGGCACAGTGCATGGTTCAGAGAAAGTTTTCAGTGCATTTGCTCCTCTGTTTAATAAGCATCTGTTTAACAGTGGAGATAGAACAACAATAAAACAGACACCAATAGTAAAATATCACTGCTTTCATAGAGATGATGTTCTAGTGGGGAGAGACAGAAAAGTGAACAAAGAAGTATATGTAGCATATAGAGTATTTTAAGTTATAAGATTTTGTGTTTATATAGTATATATGCATTTATACAGCATGCAGGGTGTTTTAGAAAAATTACAAAGTTTTACATATTCATATATTTTATCAATGTATATATTATGTGCTCTGTAAGGTGTTTTAGAAAAACATGAAATTGTATAATTACATAAATATACAAAAATAATCATACGTGCTACGTTTTAGAGAAAAATAAAGTAAGAGGTAGGAACTGAACATTTAAGAAATAGCTAAAAGAGACAAGAGTTCACTTTGAGCCCAGAGTGAGGATGGTGAGGGGTGAAGACAAACTCTCACTGGTAGAAACAGAAGGAAGAAGACGAGTTTAGAGTGGACTGATGATTTCTCCATTATAAGAGCCCTAGTTCAACCAGGGACCTAATGGAGCTAAGTGACAAAAATACTCAGATTTGCAATTTCACAGCTGGTAATTATTCTTCTCATTGATGAGACAGAATACCCAACATCCAAAGTTAAAGAAGGGAAGGTTTATGTTGCTTCACAGTTTGTAGAGGTTTCAGTCCAGAGCCAGCTGGCTCTGAGGCAGGACAGCATGGCAGAAGAATGTCACAAAGGAGAAACAGATCATGGTGTGGCAGGCAGAAGGCAGCAAGCAGCAGCAGCTTGCTTTCCTTTCACCCCTTTATATTCTATCCTGGCTACAAGTCCATTGATTGCTATCACACATACCCTGGGTGGAGCTTCCATTATCCACACTCTTAAATCCAGTATCACACTCTTAATCCACATTCACACACTCTAAGTTCAGCCATCTCTGAGTGGTACCACCTGTGATGGCATGGGTCTTTCAAGTGCATTTAGGTATAACCCCAAGAACATCTCCCTCTAGCCATTCCTGTTCTATTCTTGATCATGGGAGAAAAAACTGGTTGGAAGATGCCCATAGGGATGCCCAATGGGAGGAGTTTGTTTTCTCTTTATTTCAGAAAAATATTTACAGAACAATAAAAGACTATATCCAGAGTATCACCGGGATCATAAAAAATTCAACAGTTGGAAAATACGCAACCATTAGAATATTTAGATAGAGAGGATTTACTCATTATTTCAATAAGCAAAGTGTATTTCCCATGTACCATGACCTGAATGGAATCCCAAGGATTTCATGTTGTGGTGTGTTGTGCTGCACTCCTTGCTGAGCTTCCCATCTAATGGTTGACATTTGGGGCTGACTTACTAAGATTACACCACAGAAATGGGCCAACACTATAAATCGGAGCATGATTTAGTCTTTTGTTGATTTTCTAGACTTAAGGAAGTGAGGGAGGAAATGTCAATCATGCAGACTTGATTTAAAAATGTCTCGTTTGTACCGACTCCACTGCAAACATCACAAAAAGTCGGAGTGATGCTCCAGGATTAAAAAATGACTACCTGATTCAGCAAAGCAGTCATTCGTGTCACTGACAAATGAAATAAATTCCACGGCACCTTTTCTCTGTTGTTTCACTTTACTTTTATTCATTAATGTGAAGGAAAATTCCAACGCATGTTCATGTCAGAGCTCTACCTATTCATCATTCAGAGCCATCGCTTGGCTACAGATAAGGAAATTCATCAAAAAGTCAACATCTTGTAGAATCAACTGGCTTCTGTTTGGATTCACTCTTTTTGTTTTGTGTTGTCCACAGAAACATTGTGAGTTAAGAATCGAAGAAGGGTGAAGACTCTACATTGTCTGTTGATTTCGAATCAAATATCATTTTGTGGCAGGAACTCAATCATGGCCTAAAGTTGGTAATCTAGGGGCTGACTTACTGAGCACAGTTAAGAATTCTCTCTAGCAGCCCCGGCTTCATGGAAACATGTACAAGGTTGTGTCCCTGCTGATCCTCCAGCACAGTCTCCTTCCGAACTTCTGATTATGAGTTAAGTCACATGGAATTGTTCTCACATTCTTTGTATGCCAGCTAATGCTATAGACAGGTATCTGGTTAGGGCTGGAGAGGAGGTTCAAATCAGCACTCACAAAACAGTTTTAACTTTTGGAGTACTAAACCGCAGTCCAGGCAAGATGCCTTTCAACACACAAATATCAAATGCTAGTGCAGCAGCTTCCTTTGGGTTGGGCTATTGAGCCTTCGTGTCTGACTACTATTATTCAGAATTTTAGGTCATCAGTGGCCTGTTATTAAAAGAGCAAGACGGTTGAGATTCTGTAACACTTTAGAGATGTGATCCTTTTGAGTACGTGTTTCTGCCTTGTAATAGTGAGATCAGCCACACAAGCAAATGACTGGGTTTCTGAAATGTGTCATTTTCCTATGGTCAAAATATGACATTAAATGACGAGGACACTTGGTATATCTTTGATTTCTGTTCACCTTTGTGGATTTAAGTCAGTGATGTGAATTTCTACTGAAGGTATGAGATGATGGCAGGGAAGGAGGAAGAAGAATTGAAGTTCTTCCTGAAGTTTCGGTACTGCTCAGCTTCATGTGCAGAGGCCCAAAGACATTCAAGACTTGTGGTCTCCCAGATCAGAAAGCCAAAACCAACTTGGGCTTTCTAACTCAGATGAAGATATATCAAAGTCTTTGAGGTGTTGTTACACTAATTGCAACTGAATTCTTGTAGTAGTTTATTACTAACCTGAAAGCATTCTGGAAGTGGTGGTAGTTCATGGCATCTGCTTTGGGTTGGATTTGACAAAGCATTTCTCATATATTGAGATAGGCATATTCCAACATAGATGTAGACATGAACACACACACTCGACTTGTAGGATATTCTGTCAGTTGGGGTCCTGCTAGGAGTAATAAGTCTATTAAATTTCTTCAAAGAGGAACTTTATTACAAGGAGTAAGTAACCCCAACACAAAGCTGCTGAGAAACTAAGCAAGGGATGAGGTGTGAACCAGAATCCAGCAAAATTAGGAAGCAGGAAGGACAGAGGGAATGGGGCAGGTTACTGCAGCCTGCAGGGAGGAGCCAGGTATTCTGAGCTTCTTTTCTATTCATCTCCTCTAATTTCTGTCCCTAGCTTTGTTTTTTCTACTTCTCCATCTTGCTGATTGCAATTTCTGACATCTCAAACCATTGACTGTCACTTGATAGTAGCCATCCAAACGCAGTGACCGTCCCAGAGGCCACTGCGGCACAGAGTGAGGGGGATATGCCTGGTTTCTTCCCTTTTTAATCCTCAATTCTCTGCAGCACCTCCCAGTGGCTAAATGAATCTGGAGGCCTTGATACGGGAGCCTGGGAAAGTGACCTCCCAGAATCAATTGCTTTGGGTTAATTTTCCATACTTATAACTGGTTACTGCAAAGATGGAGGCTTAAGGAGATTTAGCTCAGTGGTGCAAGCACCTGCCTAGTAAGCACAAGGTCCTGAGTTTGATCCCTGCAACAACAACAACAAAAATTTAAAAGACGAAGGCTTAAATGGAATTGTTCCATTTTTTACTTTTATACTTGCCACAAATATAAACCTCAAGATAGACTAGCTGGGGCTGCTACTCAGTCTCCCATGCTGAAATCAAGTTTCCATCCAAGACTGCCATCTCATTCAAAGTCTAGGTCTGCTCTTCTTCCACATTAACTGACAAGATTAATCTCTCCAAGATTGTAGGACTGAGTTTTCCTGCTGGCTGTGGCATATGCAGCATTCTGAGAGGCCACACACAGGTCTAGCTACATGACCCAGTTCCCACGTGGCAGCTCAGTGCCTCAAAGCCTGCACAAGACTCTTCCTGGCCAGTCTGCCTAGGAAGAGTCCTGCACCATATAACATGATCATAGGGCTGAAAATCCCATTGTTTTCACAAATCCAGCCCACATTCAAGGGAAAGAAACTCTTTAGTGTAGACACTGGGTGTTGGATTTGGAGGTCAACTTTTCTTTTTTTCTTTCTTTTTAACAGGAGAGAAGATTTATTGTACATGTGTTACACTCAGCCATAACTGAAACAGAAGTAGTCCAGAATGCTACAGGTCCAGGGAAAAAGATCAAATTTAACAGCTATGAACAAGGTGGATCTCTGAAGTGGTCTTGGTGGTCAGATGATAAGTTCTAATCCATTGAGACTCATTCTAATGAGTAGCATGCAGTCCAACAACTTGTACCAGCATCCTGAGCCTCCAGCATTCCTTATTTCTACTCCTTTGGCCCCCACAGGTACACAATATTACTTGGACGTCTTCCTCATCTTTCTTCTTCCATTTGGTTCTCATGGCGGGGGGAGGGGTATTTCTAAGAAGATGACGGTAAAGACAAGTGGAGGTCCAATTTTCAGTTCAACTATTACAGTCCTGAGATGATGAGCAATGGAGAAAAGAACAAAAGAATGATATTTAAAAATTCATAAAAGGATCTGAGCAACCAGATGCAGGATGAGCACACACAGAACTAAATCAGCGTTTGCTCTTCCTTTTCCCTTTGGCTTGAATTTCACCAGTGGAACTCCTTAATTCTTTATATTGTGTGACAATGGTGGCTGGCCTCCTTGTCCCTACCCAGTGCGGCATCATCAAGCACGGTGTTAATGTGATCAGAGTGTCAAGTTGATGTCAGAGTCAATACTTTGAAGCCAATCAAATTTAATTTTCTCTTCCTTCTTCTAACTCAAATCCAATAGGCTTAGGCAAGGGAGAGGATGTGATTAAAGTCTCCTCTGGTAGCTACGTTGCTTTCTTCCTCTTTTTCCTTCATGTTGCTAAGTGCTGGTTTGACCCCTCCAATAGGTAACAAAGAGAAGAGACAACCACTAAGAGCAGGTGGGGGACATTAAGAGGAGAACTCTTACCTGGATGGTGCTGTTAAAGATTGGCAGCATGATTTCAAGACTGGTTTCATGAGCCTTTCTCCTGTGTGCATTTCTGTGGGTTCTTTGGAGTTGTCTTCAGGGCTGAGAATCTCCCAGGTGCAGTTCCCTTAATGGCAGAGACTGCGTCTTTCTACCTGCTGGTTTCCTATGGCTCTTTGCTTAACCCTGTGAGCTGGGGATTCACCCCCAGCCTCTTATCACCAAAGGCTTTTCAGCTTCTCTGCATCCCATGCAGAGTGGACGAAGACTACTCACACCAACACCCTCTCACATAGCCCATTTCTAGGCTACAAAAGAGATCTCTGTACGTCCTTTGTACTGACAAACTGTCAGATGGCGCTGTGACCCTCAGCTCACCTCTCCCTCCATCAGCTAGCCAGCCTAATTTCTAGCCTTCAAAAGTCAGACTCAGTCCCCTGAGCCCCACTTTATCATTCTAACTATGCGTGCTAAGGAGGTCCCGCTGGAGGAGCAGGGCAGAGCCTCTACACCCTGCTGCCCTGAAGAGGATTCCTATAGCTGTCTTCCATGTCCTTTTATTCCATAGACAGGAACAGGTAGGTTAAGAATCAGGCAACATTTCTGGCTTTCTCTTTTAAGTGCTTGCATCGTAGGCTGTTGCAAAAGTTCAGTAGAATGTCAGTGCTTTGCGTGCATGGGGCCCCCAGTTTGATCCTCAGCTCCATAAAACAGTAAAAAAAAAGAAAGAAAGGAAGGAAGGAAGAAAGAGAAAGAAAGAAAGATAGATCATACTTGCATCTTGGCTTGGCACTTAGCAATATTACCTGTTTTATCTCAAAGCTTTGGTCAAAACTTTTTTATTCTCTATGTGTGGGGAATCTTAAAATCTCTTGATTGCAGAGAGAGGACAAGCTGTGTTTTGAGGGAAACTGAAGGGTCTCCCATTCCTGGTGCCCAGTTTCTTCTCCCAGGGAGAAGCTAACTCAAGTGTGCCTCTGGGACTGTTGCTTGGCTTTAGAGTGGAATCCAGCAGCACGCTCAGCACCTTTCCCATAGCTGCAGTGATACTAATAAATGTAGTAACTTGGACAAGTGTCTGTGAACATTATAAATCATGTTCCATCAGCAGTCTGTCATCATCAGTCTGTAGTTGACTCACAGACCAAGAAAAAAGAATGAAATCAACGCTGTTTCCCTGCAGAATTCTTGTTAGGCTGTTGGTGTTTCAACGATTTCTCTTGTCGCCATGTGGTACCATCCATCTTGACTAATGGCAACATTACATCCGCAGGGTTTTACAAAAAAAACATTTTCCTCATTGTCTAATATTTTCTTCAGAGTTTCAGTCCATTGTCTCCAAAATACCATGCTTCTCTGTGTTTATCTGCATGTAGGTGGTAGGCCATAGGCAATTCCTTTCTTCCCTTTTGGCTGAGAAAATTGCATATGAAGACATTTTCCATGCTACAGGAGGAAAGTATCAAGGTTGTATGAGGTGAGGAGAAACCAATTGTTCACAGAGGAAAACAAAAGGCTCATAAATAAGTAAAATAAATAAACTGCACTTATAAAGTAGTTGTTTTGCAATAAACTATTTGTTGAGTGAGGCACAAATCCTCCTTTACAAACTTACATTCTGCCAGGGTCATATACACCCCTTTGTCAATCATTCTTTCACAGCTTTTCCAGGAACCCATCTTCTACAAGACCTCTCAACTTCTTACATGTTTCTGTATGCTTAAGATACTTTTTTTCTCTTTTGTTTTAATGCCAAGGTTTAATCAAATGTTTGTCTCCTATCTCTGTGCAGAATAGGTCCTTGATTTTCCATAATCTTCTCTCCCAGAATTTGGCAAACTAGAGTCTCATGGGACAAATTCAGCTGTCATATTACTAAAACCATCTGGTTGTAAATAAAGTTTTATTGACATGCAGCCACTTCATTTGCATTTTGTCCCTAGAGGCTCTGTTGATATTCTACACAGCTGAATGTTTTCAGTGGAGATTATTTAACCCAGTAAACCACCATAGTAAATATGGGACAGAAAAATTTGCTTTTCCACTTGACAGAAAAACTGTGCTGAGTCCTAACCTGGAACATGTGCTCTTGTGTAGTAAGACCCTCCATGCCTTGGATGGAATTTGACTACCTACAAAATTGTTTCTGTCTGTCAGAATATAGCCCATAGAAAACAAGGCCTCTGGGGCTGGACCACCTCATTAGCTCTGCCACTTATGAACAGCGCAGCATGGAGAAAATGACCTAAGATATCTGGACACAAATTTCCTATTTGCAATAGAAGGATACTCATGGCCTCATAGCACTGCTGTGGGGATTAAATGAGATACTGCACCAGAGTGTCCACTAGTGTCTGGAGCAATGCTGTTAGCTTGTCATGCTCTCTCTCATCTTGTCCTCTGCCAAAGTATTTTTCACTATCAGAGTACCTGAAATCTAGTGCATTCTCCACAGATTCTTGCATTTATTGGTAGAAGCAATAAAGAAAAAAGACATAATTATCTTGGAAGGTTAAGATTAAAATAATGGCAAATGTTTAAAGTTCTGCGCATAGCCCAAGCACAAAGAAATCTGACTCAATAAACTTAAAATATGTGAGCATGGTGATGCATGTCTATAATTCTAGCACTGAGGCAGAAGGACTGGGCAAGTTCAACTATAGCCCAGAAAACTTAGTGACTGAATGAGGCTTTGTCTCAAAAAAAAAAAAAAAAAAAAGTTAAAGGTTTGTGCTTGCATATATATGTATGAAACTCTATACAGTGACAAGAAAGCATTCAGAGACAAAATGCAAAGGAAATGGCTGTATTTTGATGAAACTATCAACACAGGTAGTTTTTTGTTTTGTTTTGTGATAGTTGGATTCAATTTCCTAAGACTGTAATTTCCCAGTCTCTGGGATAGGAAGGTATATTAAAACAAATACCTAAAAACCCTCATCAAAAAAGAAGAAAAACAAACAAGAAAGCTTTATAAAAAATAAAATATCTTCTCCTTGTTTGACTTTGTTTGTAGGCTGCAATCTATCTATCACTGGAATAAATACTTGAGATCATCAACTAAAGAGGATAGGGATTTATTTTGTTACTTAGCTTGGGAGAGGCGAAGGAACTGAGGTTCTTCCATTGAGCCTAATTTTTCTGCCCTTTTTATTATTTGTTTTCGAATTTTCGAGAGAGGCTGTCACTAAGTAGCTCAATTGTCTGAACTAAGATCACACTTGCAGCATTTCCCCTTCCCCACCTCCCAGAGTGCTGGATTCAGGTGTGCACCGTGCCCTGGCTGAGGGAAAGGCTTATTTTCACTCAGTTTCAAAGTCTTCATTTCATGGTTTTTTGGAGCTCTCACTAGAGCAGAAAAGGACATTGTGGTGGGAGTGACAGAGGAGGCCCATTTCCCTCAGGGAGTCAGGGAGGCAGAAGATGGGGGGGAGGCACCCCACCCCAGTGACTCAGTTTCTCTTGCTTAGGCCTTACCTACCGAAGGAAGGTTCACTGCCTTTCGCATCATAGCATGGTGGCCAGGCATTTAACACATCTAAGTGCCACATGTGAGTGTAGCGGTTATTTCAGATCCGAGCTCCAGCAAGCAATCTGATACAGGAAGCAGGTAAGCCGTGCGGCAGGAAGTCCAGCCCTCCACATCCTGTGCTATCAGCAGCAGCAGCATTGCGTCGTCCTTACCTAACGAGGAGACGTCTCCAAAGCCTGGCTGTTGAATTCACCAGATATCTGCCTACCAGGAACACCCACATCCCCATTCCACATTGGACTCAGGACTCCTCCAGCCTGTGTCAGATCCAAAGCCTCAGCTGCCCTTCACTTCCCCGAGCCCTTTCTGAGACTGTAGTCTCTCAACAAAAGCCAGCGCCCTGACTCTGATGCTCCATCACTGCTGAAAGGAGCTGTGCTAATTTGCCATGAGTAGATCTTTGAAGGTCTTTGCCAGTTTTTATCATGGCATAAAAAGCAATTATTACAATTAATGCAATTTACCATGTGTTACCCTTCCAGAAAAGCTATTTCAGGGTAGGTCTGCCATCTGTCCCTTTCAGAATGATAAAACTTCTAATTTAACACTGTCCAGAATCGCAGACTTTTGCTGTAGAACCCCAGACAGCATCCTCGGAGGGACTCGCTCCAGCACGCGCCCCTTGGGCTGTTTGAGGCCTTGTGTTCACAGGCTCCTCTTCATCTCCGTCGTGACAAAGGCTTTTGGGGCAGGGCAGGCAGATGAAAGCATTGGCCTCTCCCATTTGGTCCCACACGAGCCCACAACCAGCAGAGAGAGCTTACATTTTGCTGTCAAGAACCCTTTCCTTTAACAAACACTGCTGCTCAGAGAAGCAGTCTACCAACATCGCTTCCGACAAGCAGGAAATATAGAGGAAACATTATCACTGGCATATGTTGTTTCAGGAGCCCAGGGAAATAGACAAGTGCTTGCCAAAGGGACTCAGGCTGAAGAGGAAAGGGGCTGAAGTCACTCTTTGTACCAGATGTTTAAAAAAAATTGAAGGATCCACATCCAACTATCAAAGATCAAGTTAAAATCTAAAACATCTGCTTGCCATTCTTAACCCCTGGAAGCCAGTGAACAAATGCCCGACTGCTGGCTTTATCCTCCATTCTTTGTGAATAGCAGATCTGGGGCTTGGTGGAACTACGTGATTCGACCCATTTTGACAAGCGAGCGCCAAGCAAACGCTCATGCTTCGCTCCTCGCCCATCTCTCTTTCCTAGGCAGAAAATCTGGCTGCGGAGCTGCTAAGTGGGGAGTGAAAAGAGAAACAGGACAGCCTTTTCCCAGTGAGAACAGGATCCACAGAGGCAGGGAGAAGAAACCAGCTTTTCTCCTCATTCACACATTGGGTGGAAGCTGCCATTTCCCAAGCTTGGCACCTTTTTCCTTTCCAATAACCGAGATGGTTTTACAGAGAAGATATTTATGTATCTATAAAGTACTATCTACATGTTTTTTTTTAAGTGACTAAATGTTTTTGTAATTTTTTAAATTCACATGCTCTGTGTAATTTTCTTTTCTTTACTGTGATTCATGTACCCCTTGGATTTATGAGAGGTGGCTGGAAAATAAATCAGGTTCTCAGAGATGATCTTTGGAAGCCTGTGCATTTGTTTACCAGGAGACAAGCTGTGTCCTCCCTGAGTACCTTCAGATGAAGCCAAGGGCCTAGGAAGAGGGTATACATCTAAGGAGCAATACAGCCTGTCCCTCTCTGCAAAGAGAAGGGGTGGGGGAGGGAGGTGCACGTCCTCTTCCTGGAAACTTTCCATTCTCTTCCAATCATGTGAGCCAACACAGAGAGCTCCTTTCTACAGCGAGGGGAGGAGAGATATAATTTTGTGTTGCCGGTTTCTTAAAAGATGGTTCCCTTCCCTATGGCCTAAGCCTGCATTCACTGGCTGTCAGGCTACTATATTCAAGGTCGTCGAAGGTTTGCACTTTTCAGATTTGAAAATGTTAGAATTTCTGTAAATTTGCCAGCAAGATCGAGTTCTGCTTGTCTGATCTAATGGGTAATGCCATGTGACTCCTAAAGAAGACTAAATCTTAACTGCTGGAAAAACTGCCATCAGGGAGATCATCATGGTTTCCTTAAGTTTGTGCCCAGCTCCTGGACCATCTCTGAATGATGAACTGTAAAGCAGAACTTCTGGAAGAACTGAGGTTTGAGTGGACAAAGGCAAAACTAAGACCTCCCCAGTGAGCCTGTTGGCACCAAGCAAAACTCCTCTTCCTGCAAGAGTGGCTATTGCCCAACCTGTGGTTGTGCACATCGCCCACAGTGAACCTCTAAGCCGCTGTGCACACCCTGTGGGGCTTCAGTCCGGGCTTAAGTCTGTCAGAAACCTGTGATGACCTACAGTGAAGGACTCTGCCCAGAGCCACAACTGTAATTCACTAAGTGAGAAAGACTGTTCCTTCCACAGCAAGGGAAAATGTAAAGGTGTAGTCAGTTAGGACCTAGAGGAGAAATAAGCCTATATCCACAGCGTTTTGGGGATGCAGTAGTTGCCCCTTATCTGCAAGGGTTCAACTGTATCTATTGCATTTCTTTCCATGCAAAAAGAGCTGTGAGTTTAACAGGCAACAATGGGCACAGTATCAGTTTAACAACACTAACCAGGTATTCAATACAACAATTATAGCTATCAAATAAGAAAAGATACTTAAGATTCATAGACTGTTTCTGAAATTTTTCAGTTACTATTTTCAGTCCATGCCAGCAGTGGATTATGGGTGATCAGAACCTTAGAAAACAAAACAAAAAGAGGACATACAACATACTTACAAAACAATGGGTAGACTAAAAAATAAAGCCAGTTGAAAATCAGTCTTGTAAGTTATCTTATTTCCTGATGGTTTTTGTTTCTGATATGTTTGTATGATACATACTCTTTTGCTTAAATTGCTTGAGAGGGATTTTGACTTTAAAAAAATAACCCTAGAATCACAGATGGAGACTAATATGTAAAGGCTTATTTAATCCCCAGAAGCCAGGTAGGAAGTACTTCATTAGTACAGCACTTTCGTAGCATTTCCCAGGCCTGGGTGAAATCCCAGTGTGGGGAAAAAAATAGAACAGATATGGTTATTCTAAGATATCTCCTCAATATCACCAAGAAATCAAATAGTAACAAATGTTGGTGAGGCTCAGGGGAATAAAGAGCCATCTGCAATGCTGTTGAGAATGGAAACTAGTACAACCACTATGGAAAGCAGTATGGAGATTCCTCAAAATACTAAAACTAGAAATTCCATTTGACCCAGCAAGGCTCCTTCTAAATATTTTGCCAAAGTTAAAGGCATCCTATTACAATGATACACACACACACACACACACACACACACACACACACACACGTTTATAGCAGCATAATTCATGATAGCCAAGTCTTGGAAGCAGCCTAGCTGTCTATCAGAGGATGAATGCATAAAGAAAATGTGGTATTTACACACAATGCAGTACTACTCAGCCATAAAGATAAATTTGAATCATTTGTCGGAAATCAGAACTATCTGAAACTATAACATTAAGTGAAAGAAATTAGACACATAAACTTAAATATTGCATAGTTTCTCCTACATGAGAAACTCAAATGATAAATAATGGGCAAAATAAGAGATATTTAAGGGGAGCAGGGAGACAGATCTTTCTCCAGTGAGAAGGGGGTCACGAGATGGAAGGAGGGTGCAGAAGAAGAGATGAAAAAGGAAAGAAGATGTGCAGAGTCCATGGACCAACTCCACACAAGTAATGTGAACATTGTGCACCACAAACATGGATTAATAAAAGCACCTCTGAAATGTTCTTTGAAACTATGCAGAACAAAGATGTTCACTTTTCATTTTTCCTTGGATTTCTCTTGGCCTGACACTGGGGAATAGGACATTTCCACCACACCAGTACTCCACAGACAGCTGAACAGGACTTTGGAGAATACAGCTATCTGGTACATACCCAGTGAGAGCTTCAAGTGTTCCAAAGATTCACTTCTCTAGGAAATATGCTGGGAAAGAGCTGCTATTTATTTGATCATTATGATTCCTTTCATTTAGGTAGCTTTAAAAATAACTTCAAAAAATTATAGTTTAGAAAGAAAAGAATTGTCAAATGTCACATGTCATTTTTCAGTCCCGCTGAAGATCGAGTCAACAGCACAGCACTGGTTAGGCATACTGCTCGTTCCGATTCCCTATGAATTTTGTGTAGCAAATAAAGGAAAATTAGGCAGTGAATGTCACCTTTCACCTGAGGACAGCAGTTATCCTTTGTAAAGGGATCATCCGAGAAGAACACAGATAGCACATACAAGTGGAAGGAACCACATACAGTCTCATGCTTAGTTCATTTACTTGACAAATGTGTATCGACTGCCAGGCACTATTTCAGATGAAAGCAAATTCCTTCCCTCCTAGAGCTTATATTCTAGCTCAGTGTTCCCAAAGTGTAACCTACAAAGCACTAGGCTATAGAAAACTGGCACTTGGTAGAAATAGAAAAAGGTCTGATTTTAAATATCAGCAAGTGTTTGGCTGAATGAAATCAGGTGCATTTCCTTATAGTGCATCTGCACAGTTTATTAGTTTGTTAGGGTTTCTGTAACAATGTACCACATACTGGGTGAAGTATGTTGTCTTACAATCCTAGAGAATGGAAGTCCAAGGTCAAGCGGTCAGCAGAGTTGGTCCCTTCCAAAGCTGTGAAGCAGTCTGTTCCTGTCCCCTCTCCCTGACTTGTAGGTGGTTCACATGGCATATCCTACATATATTTTTTGCCTCGCAGCACAAATTGTGATTTGTAGAAAGCTGGCAGTCAGATTGGATTAAGGACTATACCCCACTCCAGAATGGCTTCAGCTTCACTCCCTCTATCTGACCCTATTTCCAAATAGGTCCCATTTGGAAATACTAGGAGTACCTAGCATATGAATTTTAGAGAGAGATACAATATAGCTCATGACATTGACTGCACGGGCTGGATCATAAAAGATCGAACTCTGCCGTGAAGTCTGGATCTCTGTTAATAGCAATGGGTCAGTACTCATTCCTGGATTCTAACAGAAACTCTACACTAACACAAAGATGTTACTACAGGAGAAACTGTGTGGGAGGACGGGGAGGAAATACATGGAAACTATTTTCTGGTTTTTTTTTTTTTGGGGGGGGGGACTGTCCCTAATAGTTTGTAAAGAATCATTTCTTTGTAAACAGAAAAGAAGATACCTCAATGGGCCACACAAAGCCTTGAGAACTGCCTCTCTCTGGCTCTTTGCCTTCTCTGTCCCTCGCCTTGCTCGGCACCTATCTGCCTGACCATCCTTCTGTCCCTGGGGGTCACCGGTCTCGCTGGCAGTGGAGGCCTTGGGCGGGCTCTTCCCTCGGCCTGGAGCCTTTCGCTCGTCCCCAAGTCCGTTTACACATTGCATTCTGGGGGAGCACGGTGTCCCCGGCCCCAGTTTGATGCTCTTCACTAGCTTCTCATCGCCTTGGATCTCTGCGTCGATCCTAATGCATCGCTCCCCTTCCGGTCCCCTGGTGCTCTTGCTCACTGAGCCCCGATGACCACCGAGCCGCATCTCCGCCGGGACCTGACCTGTGCAGCCCAGCGCTGATTCCCGGCAGCCGCCTCCCACGGGGTCATGTGTGGAGGGACGAAGGACGACAAGGGCCGCACGTCCTGGAAGACAAGCCCAGCCCGACCAGCTTGTCACCTCCGTGCAACGTGGCTTCAACTTCGGCTCGTGCTTTTGAATCTTCTTTACCTTTTCCTCCATACAGGGTAGCGGTAAACACAAGAAGCACAAAGAAACGAATGTCTTCCCTCCGGTAATGAACTCCGTTAGCGTTTCAGATTTACCATCCTGGCACTGCTCGCCTAACTGCCTGGGTTGATCTCAGCTGGGAGAGTTCACAAAGGTGATCCTGAGAACACTGAGAATTTATGAGGCAGTTTGCAAAGAGAGAGATTTAAAAACGCTGAGTGTTCCTGGTAGATTTGGGAGCACAGGTGTACCATCTTCGATTTGGAAAGAACTCCAAGAAAGGCTGTCCAACACCGCGGGCTTGCTCGGGGATGCCTGGGGCGGGCTCCTAAATTAGCGCAAAGTAAATGGGCCTTAATTGGTAACTGGAAGATAAGGAGGGGAAGCGGGGTTTATATTTCTCTGAAGGAAATCATCCTTATTTCTCAAAAAAAAAAAAAAAAAATCACAGGGATGAACTAACGGCTTTGTTTTGTCAGGTGTGTTTTCCAAACAATAGGAATGAATTCAAACCAATTTAAGCAAGAACGGAGGAATGGATGGCAGGGTTGTCGAACGGAAAGGAAAGGCAGGACCGGAAGTGGCTCCTGGAGCACTCCCAGGGCTCCTATGCCTGATTCTTCTACCTGACTGCGTACCCTTCTTCCTTTTTCTGTAAGGTGGGCTTCTGTTGCTCTCTGCTATTGCCTGTCTGCAAGAGATAGAGGCTGCGTGAATCCTTTGGTCCCCACCCAAGTTCTGGGAAGAGGTAATCTATGTGGCACAGTGCCCATCTGCAGCCTGGAATACTGTGCCCGAGAGGCGGGGGAGCAGAGAGACACACGGTACAAACTTTCCTCCTTCCACCTCTGCCCTCTCTGTCGTGGAGGAGGCTGGGAAGGGTGTCGAAGTGAGGTGACCCCCGAAGAAGAGGAATTGCTGATGGGTGTCCTACAGCATGGACACACTGATTATCATTTGTTAAAGATTTTTTGAACCACTGCCGCCCAGAGTATTACCTGCACGGCCAATAGAGGTTAAGTTTTTACTAAATTGCTTCCTTTCCCTAAATACCATTCTATACACCTGGTTCTACTCATCTCTACCCATAGAATGGCATTCTGAGCTTCGTTTGTTGAACACCTATTATGTGCCAGCCATTTCTCTATGTGTGGAGCTACAGCAGTGAACAGACTAAGTTTCTGCTCTTATCAATTTCACTGTCTAGTCTGGGGACACACATGCAAGTAGTTGAACAGTGATACCTACATCCATACTGGTGCCAGAGTCGCAACAACCATAACGGCTTAAAAACAGAAACATCTCCCCACAATTCTGAGTGCTGCAAGTCTGAGGTCAAGGTGTCCAAGTCTGAGTTCTTCAGAGGGCTGCAGAGGAAGATCTGCCCTAGGCCTCTGTCTTTGGCACACAATGGCTGTCTTCACAGAGTGCTCCCTTTGGACATGTTTCCATCCTGATCTCCTCTTTCCTAAGGACCCCAGTTATATTCAAATAGGCCTTATCCCAAGGACTTCCATTTTAACTCAGTCACTCTTCTAGGTATCCTGTCCTGAAATGGGAAACATTTTCAGGTACTGAGGCTTAGGACTTTAACATATGACAAGTATGGTAGGAGTAGTGAATTCAACCCATAACACTACCACAAAAGAAGACAGTCTTAGTTGATGGAGTAGTATTTTAGAATGAGCAGAGAAGACACGTCTTATGAAATAAAATTTGAGTAAATGCTTTTTATAGAAGTGTGAGTCTCATCAGAACTGGTGGTCTTGAAGGCTTTCCAGGTGGGGTACCTGGAGCAGAGACACGAGGCTGGAAACATGGATGAGAAATATTCCTAGAAGTACAGAAAGAGATCTACGTGATAGAAGGGATTTTTTCCCACTAGCCATAGACATGAAGGTCATTCGCCTATGTAAAGTGCAGTCAGTATGAACTTTGGGATTAGAGATTTATATGGAGACAACTATGAGCGCCCGAGTGCTTCTGGGAAATAGAGGGACAATGAGCACAGTCTCTTGGGAAGAAGAATTTAAACTCGGTAAGTAAAATGAGAACTGGGATGAGCTGGAGGTCAGGAGACCATGCAGGAAGCTATGATGCGGGCCCCAGCATGTGGTCATAAAGACTTGCTTTAGAAAGCAATCAGAGGAAGAAAAATACAAAACTGAAGATAATTTCAAAGGAAGAATCGATGGAGCCAAAATCAGCATTGAAATTGCTTAGATACACAAAATAAGTCGCACTCATTAAAGTCCCTGGCAATGGTAACCTAGAGGGGAGGTATGCCCATATCAGCCATGACAATTAGAATGCATGAGGTCTGGCCAAACAGACTGGAAAAGCAGAGCAGGTTTCTGGTTTTAGGGATGGCAAGTTCCTAGTCATGCTACTGAGTGGGATTTCATCACTCCAGATAAAGTCAGTTTTCTCTGATGCTTTCCTGCAGTGCAGAAAAATAACCCTCTTTTTCGTAATACTGGGTGTCAAACTTGTGCTAAGCAGGTGCTTTATCACTGAGCTACACCTCCAGCCCTTGTAATTTTAATACAGGGTCTGCCTAAGTTGCCAAGGCTGGCCTTAATGTGGGATCCTCTTGCCTCAGCCTTCCAGAGTGTGGGGATTATAGGCAGGCACTCCCACACCCCATTTAGAAAAATAATTATTTTCATCGTCACACTGCATCAGCTAGTACCCAGCAATTTGTCATCTCTGGCTATTTAAATTTAACTTAATTAAAATTCAATAAAACTGTTTAGAGTCTCAGAAATTAGGAAAGGGGGCTGACCCGTCCATGTTGAGAGACAAGGGCTTACTGAACCAAGTACGGCTGGTGAGGCAGTGACAGCCAGGTCCTTGAGGACAAAATGGATCTAGGTAGCCTGTCCAAAAGTCTTCCCAATGGTCTTAGAGAGTGAGGATTTACCATGAGCAACAGCACCTCATCAGTCGTGGTCCAGTGTTCTGGAAAAGGTATCTCAGCTGTGGTCCAGAAGTGTCCATCTTATATGAATTACTTATGTTTTGATATTTACTGTTAGTAGAGTATACATAATACATATATTTCGCTTTATTTATTAAAAAAAAAGAGTACTTCCTGGGTGCTCAGGTGCTGGAATGATTCTACAAGAGATGGAAAAGGTGGTAAGATCTGTCTTGCTGCAAATACATGTGACCTTTCATACAGACCTGTTATCCCAAACAAAAGAAGGAAAAAGAAGTTGGCTTCTGTTTTTGCTTCTTACTTTAACAGTATTAATATATACCTAACATTTTGCTGATTGACCATTATGAAAAACTAAAATAACAACCCTCAATCCCCAGACACTCCCTTTAGTCAATCGACTCATTTTCTTTTTCCCAGCTGTTCTTATCAGGTGTGGTGGTCTCTTCACAACCCTCCTTGAGAGAGACCCTGTAATTTTCCACTTTGATGGGAAAGTTTTCCAAGTTCAACCTTGCACATCGTGCTTAAGTCAGTGTGTGTGTACCTCAGTCCCCCTTCACACTGTGCTCCACGACTGCAGATAAATTCCACACAAAGACTTCAAATCCCTTTAAAATATGCTGTCTACCATAAAGAGGCCACTTCATTTCGGGGCACTCAGTTTAGATTAAACTCTAAATTAAATTTTAAAATGTTATACAAATGGATAATTAAAATGATTGCAGTTGTGGTTAAAAATTAAATCACTAATGATTCCAGAATAATAGTCAGGAAGCAAAGGGTGGAGGCTATGGAGGGGGTGACAGCAAAAATGAATCTTCTGGCCAAGAAAACAGTGAAGGTTTTAATTTGGAGTTGTCTCCCTGCCGGCTCCCCACTCCCAGTGTACATCCATCAGGCTTCTGATGAATATAAAGGACCACAGTTTATCATGCCACTGCAGAGCTGAGTGAGGATAGCAGAAGATTTTGAGGCGGTGGAAGGAAAGGGTACATAGTGTAATGGAAAATCTTACTGTCCCTCACCTTCTCCCTATGGATCAGTCCTAAGTGCCCTGACAAAAACCGTCAGTATCGCTTCAAAAAGATGCTTGTTCTTTAGCTATACCCGCCATGTTTCATAGTCTTCCCTGCACCAGAAAAGGGATTTATTTAATCAGTGAACTGAAATGTATGGCCATATTTGAAACCTGAGTTGTTTTGAGAACACTGATATGTAAAATCTTCCCTTATATTAAGGAAATCAGCAACTCACTTTTCTCTCTTGTTCACATCCTTTTCTGACCAGTTGAACCACTCGTATTTGTTCTCGCATTCTTATCCCCTCAGCTTTGTTCTCCGTGTGTGTGTGTGTGTGTGTGTGTGTGTGTGTGTGTGTGTGAGAGAGAGAGAGAGAGAGAGAAAGAGAGAAAGAGAGAGAGGAGAGAGTATTAATCCGTCCCTCTTGCTGCGTCCTGTTGATCACATTGGAAGAGTGGTCTTGTTGCTCTCTTTTACTGCTGGAAGAGCGTTGCCTTCTGGAGTAGATCCTGGTCACGGGTATTAATGTACCTATCTCGAGGACAGCATTATCATCCACTGAACTCATTTCAGGTTCATTTGCATTGCATGATCCATATTTCTATATTTGTGTGTAGGTCTAAGAGGAGCTGAAACTCATTAGAATTCTTGCGACACTGCACGCTCAAAAATCTTAAGAAAATTCACTGTCTCAAGAGTACTGTGATGCTTTGACCTGGAATATAGTTGTCTCTCGTTTGGAGATTGCAGTGACTTACTAGAAAGTAAATCAAGGAGTTGCCAGTGTTGAAATAAATATTCTAATTATAAGTAACAAACTAAATGTAAGGAGATGAAAATGGTTTTCATACCTGTGGTGAGGAGAGAGGCACTTACAGATTCACAGGGGCCTGTACAGCTGTGAGGAGTTTTGGGGAAGTGTATCTATGTAGTTCCCAGTGTTTATGAATAGCGATAGCAAATAACATGTCATAATTTACTGTTTTTAAAACTAGAGATTTTGGTGTGACTTAGTTGCTCAAGGTCGTGTTTTTAAAATACAAGTAGTAACACATTTATATCTATAGCAATCCATGGGTCAAAATATTGTAGGCATGACTTGGGAGCAAATCTGTCAAATGGTTTAACTATTTTTATTTTCTGTAGCTAGTCACATTTGACTGATAGTTTCAAGTTACACACTAAAAAGAAAAAAAATGTGGAATTTATTTGCATTTGTTCGAACTGAACCTCCTCATTCCTGTGCTAGTATTTATGGTACTTTTGCTTCTTATTTGAAAACGAGTTGTCACCCTTCTGATTTAAACTCTTCTCTCTGCTCTTTGATCTATCTCACCCTTTCTGCTGTTGCTAATTGTGTATTTTCTGGAAGTAATATTTGCCTCTTGCTTGGCATGTCAACTTTCTTTGAATAAATTTCAAGATGTGCAGGGAGGGGTGAGCGATGTGAGACTGGGTTGCTCTCCTTCTTCATTTAAAAACACTTCAATTCCTGTGAAGCTACCCATTAACTGTTATCTATTGTATTGTTTTAAATGGAACACAGAAAGTTCTATATACATTGACACTGTACTATTGTGCAGTTCTCTCTCTCCCTGGCCTTCTTTCACTCATACAGCTCTAGTTCTCTTATTTTCATTTTAAAAGAACTATTTTATTTCCTTATTTTTCTTGTCAAAAACTTCAAATACTTCTTTGGAAGTAACTGAAATTTAAAAGAACTAAAATTTACAATAAATATACTTTTCCATTTCTTAAAGCTAGGAGGATATAGCAAAACATATTTCCCCAAATATTAAGTGAAGGAGGTGGATAACCTCAGGAGGGACCCACAAGGCACACAGCGTAGGTGGTTTGTGTGTCCAGCCTTTGTCAAAACCCCTGAGGCTTCAACTTGTCCCCATCAGGGATCACAATGGGGCTTCTGTTGCTCACCACACACATGGCATAAAGTATCCTGAAAATTCAGCAGCGGAAAACGATCTAATTATATTTTAAAACTGTTAGAACTGGGACTAAATATCAGTATGTCTTCAAGGATCCTTTCCTGCATGGTGAGCGCATGTCAGGTCTAACATTTGATGCCCTGATACATTTTGGACGCCAATTTTTGCAGAAGTTATTTCTCACTTCTTATCTGCTTTTCTTTTTAAATACTGAATTAAAGCTAAACTGGTTCTTAATCTAGCGTTTATGGCACAGTTGAAAGACTGTCCAGTCTTTTAGGGCAGCTGGGTTTTAGAAACATCTGGTTTCTAGCCTAAAGTTCCTCAGTATATCCTGATTTCACAGCTCCAAGTGTTCTTTCCATAGCTGTGTTGCTTGTTCTTAACTTAGCAGTCCACAACCATGTATTTAGTCCTCACTGAACATGCTTCAGCATCTGCTGTAGGTGTGTGAGGAGGGCGAGACCCCCCAAAGTTGGAAGCCGAGTCTCCAATGCGGCAGTGTTCAGAGTAGGCACTTCAAAAGGTGATCAGATCGTGAATGGATTAATGCCAATATGGTGGGAGTGAGGTCATGATTGTAGTAGTAGGTTCCTGATAAAAGAATAAGGTTGCCCCCCACTTCTGCTCTTTTGTCTTCCACTATGGAATTATGCCACAAAAGCCCTTCCCTTGATGCTGAACAGATGTGGGCAACTGCCCTGGGCCTTTCCAGTCTCTGGAACTGTGATCCAAGGTGAAAGGCCAGAAATGATAACACTGAGGCATCTCTCAATTAACACGGAAAAGACAGGGCCTGTAATGAAGGACAGTGCAGAAGAACTGCAAAAGGAGAAATTGCACGTGCTTGGGAGGTCCAGAGGGGAGCTGAAGGGTGGGAATGAGGGCCACAGGGTAACAGGGAGCTGTCAGGATAGACAAAGGAGGCGTCTTTGGAGTCCCGAGCGTATCAATAGGAGGAGGGAGAATAGGGGAGAAATGACTTGAAGAAATACAAGGGACAAAGAACAAAACCAGAAGTGCCAAGAACAAAACTGGAAGTGGGAAGGTAAAACATTAGTTTATGACCTATAATCCTGGTCAGAATTTCTGAAGGGAAAGTTGATTATGTATTTTAAACTTAATGCATGATTTTTTTTTCCCTGAGAAATACTCTTCTCTCACTATATCTTTTAACGAAATCCTATTTTTCCTCCCTCTCTTCTATTCCAGAACTTTTAAACAAGAACCATGCATGAGCCACCCTTAGCCCTGGAGGAAATGGTTGCATAGTCTTTAGATCATGGTAGAATAAATATATGGTCATGAGTATTATGCTGCTGAAGTCATATTGTGGGGATTTGGACAAAAAGATAATACCATACATAGCCAATATTTGCCATTTATCATCTAGTCATTGGAACCTTCTGTCCATTCAAAAGAACAAATCCATAACATTAAATATAAAGAAATGACATACATATAGAATACATATTTGTGTGATTATATGATATATCAGGGGGGAGACACCCACAAATGTAAACAAATATATTATGGCAGCTGTTGGATGATAGACTTGCCAGATAATCCCTTGATGTAACATAGTTTTAACTTTCACAAAGGAGCCTCCTGATAAGAAAGCAAACAAAACTGCCTCTGCTCTTCATCTGTGAAGTCGCTGGATTGCTAGAATGGTCCCAACACAGCAACACTTGTGAGAAAAAGGCAGAAAAACCCACGATGCTTAGCATTTCCTTAGCTTATACTTAAAAGCCTGCTCTCTGATGATATGTAATGAGAAGGACCTGAGGGAAAAAATAGACCCCTCTGTGTTTATTGTCAAGTGGGAGAGTTTCCACTTTACCTTGAATTATACAGAAAAATGACAAACACAAAAATTTAATCTAAGTAGAATTAGTCAAATCCTCCCATAAAAATTTCAGAGTCAATGACCAATGAACTGAGTCATTACTGAACTAAATAATGGATTGGTATACTACATTCATTGGAAAACATTGCAATGTAGTTTATAACTATTTATCTTACAACATCCCACTTCTTACAATGGATCATATTTGACTCCATTTCCTAGAGCTTATTACAAATCTAAAGTAACCTCCACAATTCATTTTCAAGGATTGAGGTGCTAAGTTCTATCTATTTTTTACCTAGTAGAGAACTAAGCCTGAGGGGGTGCCTGCCTTGGGGAGTGCCTGGTGTGTCTATTTGCATACAGGCATGCAAGGGGTGCAGTATTTGTTCGTGTACAAAGGTGTGTTCCAGTGAGGTGATACTTGTGGAAGAGGCAGGCTGTGGGTCACCGCAGTCATGTGTCTAGGATATATCTTCTGCTTGAAGTTCCTTGCAGCCTCCTGGCAGCTGCTCTTAGTTACTTGACTGCTTCTATCTTCCTTTGGGACTGAGTTCTCATAAGCACAGCTTACGAGGACTCGTTGACCCCTAAGACTTCATTCCTGGTGATTTCCCTTCAATTCTCCATCAGGAAGGGCAGAGGGATCAACATTCTACCTGCGCTATGTACAAAATGTACCTCTATGGAGATGCTGTTTTATAATTGCTACAGCTGGAATGTGAGGCCAGTGTGAAGCCACATATTGTAGCCATGATTGCTAGTTGCCACCTCTCATTTGCCTGTTTGATACTTTGCAATGACAGATCTGTCCAACTAGCTTTCCATGTCCCTCTCTTTTACGGAGAGCTTTGTAATGAGACATTCATGACTTTCGTGTCTCAGGCAGTGATTGCTTTGCTGGCTGATTATAAAGCTGCCCTCTCTGTCAGCTGCTTACTATAGAATTACCATCCATATGAACAGTTGTTGAAGGACTGCCTCAATAATTTAAAAAATACATTCACAACTTGTTTAACTTGGAGAATTTTCTAGAGGATAGAAAAACAACTTGTAATGCCAGGAGTGGTGGTTCACGCTTGTAATCCCAGCACTTGGATTGCCAAGAGTTCGATGCTGGCCTGGATTACATAGTGAGTTCAGGGCCAGGCTGAACTACAAAGCAAGATCCTGTCTCAAAAAACTAAAAACAAAACCAAAAACTCCAAAAATCTAAAAAAAAAGAAAAGCAACTTATATTAGTCCTCTGAACACTTGGTCAGATGAATTCAAGTAATCTTGATTTCATGAGAAATCAGTTATTTGGACAAAAATAAAATGACCTGTTTTGAGTTTTTCCTTGGTTTGACTTAACATTAAGGAAGAGTACATAGACAACTCTTTTTTTTTCTTTAAAACAGCATCTTGCTTTGTAGTTCAGGCTGGCCCTGAGCTTATTATATAGCCCAGGTGAGCACTGAACTCACAGCAATCATCCTGCCTCTGCCACCCAAGTGCTGGGATTACAGGTGTGAGCCACCACTCTCTGCACTGTGGTAGGTGGTTACCAGAAACAGAACTCGGGACCTTGTGCTTGTAAGGCAGACACCAACACCACTGAGCTAAACCCCTGGCCCATGTAGGCGACTTTTTTATGTTATTTCTAATTTTATTTAAGTCTGTAATATTTGTCTACTGTATGCCATCGATCCTCAGTCTAAACCTTCAGTTTAAGTTTCTTGTGTTAAGTCTTATTTCTATCATGCAACTCAAGGACATATGCCCTACTCGGTAATCCTGCAATATAGTGAGATGTAAGTGGGCTTTTACTGGGCTCTTACTAAGAGCTGTTTATCCTTTTATTTATATGTATTGACCTATATAGTCCTCATGACAACCCTGTGATTGAGGTAGAAGTGTTCCTCCCATTTTATAGAAAAGGAAATTAAAAAGAAAGAGTAAGCAACCTTCTCATCCACTAAATGAAGAAACTGGGAATCCAGATTGAGACATACCTGATTCAAAAGACCACAGGACATATTACTTCCCTAGTTAATGCCAAACAGACCCTTCCTGATTGGAAATCTGTAGTTAGTAAAAAAAAAGTATATGTTCTGAAAAAAGTATATGTTCTGAATGACCAAGAAATTAAAAGATAAATAGCTGACCCAGTCCTAATTTTCCATATGTTTTTATGGCTGCTTCTCTGGCTAGCCCTCAAATCGTGAACTTGGTGACTCTTTCTTTCTTAAAAGAGATGCTATTTCAGTTGAAGTGGTGCTGGATCTGGAAATCATTCTCATGACTAAGTATGTTTGCTTAGTAGGAGCCCATGGTCAGCCATGGGGCCCGGTGTGTGCTCAGCTAGGGCTCAGAGAGGTGTGCCCTTCCGTGGGGAGTCGTGGGTTTAGGATCTACTCAGCTTTTCACAAGTGACAGAAGCAGGGGAGGGGAAATGTCCAGGACTGACATCCAGCCCCCATCACGGGCTTCCAGATTGGGCTATGTCACCTGAAGGGTCCCAGATGCTGAAGAAGTGGGAATGCAGAGCAGGGTGTTCTCTTAAGAAACAGTTTGGGGATGCCACAAAAATGGGACCTCAGGGCCATTTCTAAGATTAATATCCAATATGAGAGAAAACTTGGTCTCCAGTGAGAACCGGTGAAAATTCAGTATTTTTTAATTGACACATATTCTATTATTATATGCATATTAAGAGGATGAGTAATATGTCATATCAGATGGCTTTTTTCAAACTGTCAGAGCAAGAGCCGAAGCATGAGTAACAATCCAGAGTGCTTTCTGTGAAATTCAAGCAGTAGAAAGTGATTGTAACCAGCTACATGAATTTGTCTACTACCAAGTCATCCTGGAAAGTCTTGAGAGGACCAAAAAGGGTTGCTCCCAAAGTTTATGGTGGGGTATTTCTAGAAGACAGGAAAGAGATAAACAATTTCAAATTGCTTCTTCCTTAAAAAACCAAATATCCATTGCTACCAAGTATGGATGTTTTATATGAAATCTGAGGTTGGCCCTGGGGTGTTGGGGAAGATGCTTTTGTTATGGACAATAACTATTGAGTCCTGTTCTCCACCTCAGAAGAGTCCTAAGGTGAGAGGCACTTACTTGCAAACTCAGACTTTAAAGTTGAAAGCGGAAGGAGAAGAATCCAAATTACTGATACTGATATCCACCAGTCTTCGAGGCCGGGGATGGATCGATTTGCAGTGAATACACAGCAAGCTTGTATGATGGCCCTGATCTATTACAGCTCTTTGACTCAGTTGCTCCACCTGCTAGAGACCACCTTTCCAGGGTTCATACCAGCCCTTGTTGGGTTCCCCTTTGGGATAAACTTCCTTCCAGGAGTCAGCTCAATGTATCTTGAATTTTGGATGAGAACGTATTTATATCCTTCTACTTTTTAAATATCCTTTTTACTCCCCACTCACTCCCCTCAACAATAAAGAGACCGGGTGGATTTTGTAACTGGCTTCAGAGAAGAGTTTATTTCAGCAATACATTAGCCTCCCTTGCTGGTACCGTATCATGCCATTTTCTCCTCCAAAAGAAAGATGACTCTTGAGAAGCGACCAGAAAGATGTGTTAAGAAAACAGGTATTACAGCCAGGAGAGATCTTACTACCAGTTTGCTGCTTAAAAATATGAAAATAAAGGTAGCTCACGAGAACAAAAATGTACAGAAATACACATAATTATGCTCAAGGTTCAGACCCACATTTATGAAACCTTTTATCCTAAGATAAAAAGGTTAGATTTGGGGAAGAGAGAAGGGACACTTCCCAGTTCCAAGGTTCAGGGCTTTCTCAGCCTCCACGTGGGTGGAGAGAAAACACAGACCTGTGTGCCACGCAGAGCCAGGCCGTCCCGCCCCTTCGTGATTCTCCCAGGAAGACCTCCAGGAGCTGCTAAGCTTCCACTTAAAGCAGTCAACGAGTCACTCACTTGACCTTATTTTGCTTGAATCAGAGAAGGAAAGAAAGAGCTGACGATTTGGGGGTGAAGTGAGGTGCATAGAATGAGGGGGCGGAAGAGGCCTCCAGGAAACATCCAGGTCTCGGAGCCCACAGGCAGGGCCTCCCTGGGTCACCGGGCTGTGATTATTTGTTTGCCCTCCGTCCTCTTATTGGTTCCCTGCCTCTGATTTCAGATTCTCACCCTGGCGTAATAAGTGACCATCTTCGCAGCCGCTGTCATCCTGTATTGACATGCAAATGTCACCCATGTTTGATTGACACCCACTGCCCCTCAATGCAGAAGTACAATTTAGGAATCAATTCTCCTCACTTCTTTAGAGCCATTCTTGGGTGACTTCTGTGTTTTGTGAATGGGGTAACTCAGCTAATATCTACTCTGAGGGCTTTAAATATTCCAAATCCGGGGTATTTCTTTGCCCTCCCAGTGCTAGTGTGTGTGTGGGAGGGGGTGTCACATTTTCCTGTTTCTCGGATGTGCACTTGAGAAATCTGCTACGGAGCTTCTGGAAGCTTCTCCGTGTCTTAAGGGACGACCTTGCTCAGCACTTACGTAAAGGTTGCTTGCTTTGTTGTAAGACTTCTGAATGCATTCTGACAAGTGACCGTTTTCTCACGCACGCAGCACTTTTAAGTAGGTGCAACTTCAAACCCGGCGATTCTCTCTGCCAGGAGCTTGCTGAACTGGAAGCCTGTTGGTCGAGCCTGTTAGGTCGACCTTTGGGCAGCACTTGTAAAAAGAACCAACCGCCCCCCTCCCTGCAGTGGACACGGCCATTCAAAATCATTGAGAAATGTCCTTTGGTATTTTCACACACCTTCCTGCTCTCAGGGTAATGTATTTTTTAAAATTTCATTTAGAAAGCCAGAGAGGAAAAATCAGAAGGTTAAAAAAATCACAGGTACCATCTGGAAAATTCTAAAGGGCCTTCCTTATGTTAAAAGTGGCATTTCGCAGAAACACCTGACTGTGGGTGAGCCAGGAGAGAAATACTGGCAAGGAAGCAGCCTTCGTTTCATCCTTCACCTTTACCCCAGAGTGGGGCGTCTGGCAGCGGGACAACAGGCGGCCTCGGGGTGACCCTGGCCAGGCCGGACAGCTGTCCCTCCCCCCGGTTGGTCCAGCGAGAGCGCTGCCCTCGCCTGGGTTCGGCAAGGGAGTATTCAGCGTCTCGCTGCTCATCCATGTGCAGAGAGAGAAAAAAAGAGAGGCCGAATAAAAAAAAAATCCCACATTGTCACAGTAATGCCAAACTCTCTCTGAGTGGGACGCGCGCAGCAGATGCTGCAAGGAGATGCCAAAGCGGCCCCCTTCCTCTGTGCCTTGGGTGCCTATAAATTGCTCCGGCGCGCGTTTGTCAGCCTCCTCTCCTCCTGGCAGGTGGCACCCGGGCAGAGCCCTGCGCTCAGCCTCTCCGCGCTGCGCTCCCGGCCGCCAGGCGCTCGCCGCTGCACGCCGGCGGCTTCTCCACGGCCGCCCGGAGCCCGCCCGAGCCGCCCGAGCCCGCCTCCGCCCGGGGCTGCGCTGCTGCTGGAGTTGCGCCGTCTGCAAAGCAGGACCGAGCAGGGAGGAGGAGGAGGGGGAGGAGGAGGAGAAGGAGGAGGAGAAGCAGGGGCCGGGCGAGCCGAGGCTGCAAAAGAAGAGAAAGGAGGAGGCAGAAAAAGGCAACTTCGGACGGAAAGTTGGTGCGAACTGGCGCAGTCTGCAAAAACGGAAAAGTCGATCGCGGGCGGCGGCTGCATAAAAGTGTGAGAGGCCCGGAGAGCGCGAGTCGCGTCGGCTGCTGGCGGCGCCCTCCGGGTGCCCGCGCCCGGCGGCAGCCACAGGTGCGAAGGGCTCGCGGGAGGCGGCGGCGCCCCGCGCACCGCCCCAGCCCCCGCCCGCCCTGCCCGGACTCAGGCTCCAGTCGCTCGGCGCAGCCTCGGCGGGGGGAGCACAGTCGCCAAGGAGCGGCCCGCGCGCCCGCCCAGGGGACTCGGGGTTCGGAGGGGATTGTTTTCGGCTCTGAGAGGTCCCCGCCCAACCTTCAAAATTTTGTCCAAAAGCAGACAAGAGGATCGCCCCGCGCTGAGCCGGCTGGTGGGCAGCAGGAGGCGCCTGATCGCCGCCGGGGCGCTGGGGGTGGTGATGGTGCTCCTGCTGGTCGTCCTCATCCCGGTGCTGGTGAGCTCGGCCGGCACGTCGGCGCACTACGAGATGCTGGGCACCTGCCGCATGGTCTGCGACCCGTACGGCGGCACCAAGGCGCCCAGCACGGCCGCCACGCCTGACCGCGGCCTCATGCAGTCCCTGCCCACCTTCATCCAGGGCCCCAAGGGCGAGGCCGGCCGGCCGGGGAAGGCGGGTCCGCGCGGGCCCCCCGGAGAGCCCGGGCCGCCGGGCCCCGTGGGGCCCCCGGGCGAGAAGGGCGAGCCGGGCCGCCAAGGCCTGCCGGGCCCGCCCGGGGCGCCCGGCCTGAACGCGGCCGGGGCCATCAGCGCGGCCACCTACAGCACGGTGCCCAAGATTGCCTTCTACGCCGGCCTCAAGCGGCAGCACGAAGGCTACGAGGTGCTCAAGTTCGACGACGTGGTCACCAACCTCGGGAACCACTACGACCCCACCACGGGCAAGTTCACCTGCTCCATCCCGGGCATCTACTTCTTCACCTACCACGTCCTGATGCGCGGAGGGGACGGAACGAGCATGTGGGCTGATCTCTGCAAGAACACCCAGGTGAGCGCGGCGGGCGGCGGCGGGCGGAGGGAGGCGGGCGCGAGCGCGCCGAGGTGCGGGCAGAGGGAGGAGACCCCGGCGAGGGGGTGGGAGCCGGCGGGGAAGGGCGCGGCCACTGGCTCGGGGAGCCGGGCTGGGGGCGCGGGGCCGCGCTGGCCGGCGGGGGTCGGCTCAGAGGAGGGCGCCCCGCGGCCGGAAAGGGCGGTTTCGGTGAGCGAGCGCGGGAGACCGGACCCGGGGGGGACGCGCAGCCGGGTGCTGCGTCCCCAGACAGCCTGGGAGCTGGGGGGTCCCGGAGCCCTAAACGACCCGTGGCCCCGGGATGCCCAGTAGCGCCAGGTCGCTTACAGACACTTTCTCCCGAAGCGAGGGAGCTTGAGGAGCCCGGAATGGGCGTGTCAGTGCGGAAAACTCCAGGGAAACAGACCAGGGCTCCAGGGAGAAAGAGGGGGACCCCACGGGGTGAGTTCTAGCGGGACGCGCCCAGGACGGAGGCGGGAACTAGGGTTCCGGTCCCAGGCGGCGGCGACACTCACAGTCAGTTTCAGCATACCAACTCTACCTTAGTTTGCAGCCCAAGAGGAAAGGCAGAGGCAAGGAGGGCTGACCGTAGGAAAAGTTACCAGTCCCAGTTTTAAGCGTTAAAAACCCGCGCCCCGGAACAAGGAATCCAAACTCTAACGACTGGGGCCGGAGGGCGCACGAGTAGGCGGCCAGAGGGAGGCCGGTCCGCGCCCAGCCGGGTGGATCCGAGCCGGCCTCGGCCGTGAACCGCCGGGGAGCTCTGGGACACCTGCGAGCACGCGCGGCCTTGGCCTTGGCCTTGGCCTTGACTGTGAAGTCGCCTCCTGAGTCCGAGCTGGCCGCGCTGGCGCGAGGGTCACGGGGCTGCAGGGTTGTGCTAGGGCCGTTGACGGTGTGCGGGGAGAAACCGGTGGGCCTCAGGTAACGGAGGCGCAGTGCTGGGTCCTTCCGGGGGCGCAGTGCTTCCGGGGACCCAGAGCGTGCACCACCACCTCGAAGTGGAAGGTGATTTCCAACGCGCCCAGTCAGGCGGCTCACCTGGCTGGCCAGGCCCTGTAGTTCGCTGGCGCCGACCGGCTGAGCTGAGTGCCTGGGCTTTCAATGTGTTATTGAGTGGCCCTGGGGTCGCTTAGGAGGCCCTCTGCCCGCAGCAACTTGGACTTAACAAAGGCCTCGGGCTTCCATCCCTGGGCCCCTGGAAGTTCACCTACAACCGGTTTTCACTAAGCACCATTAGAGCAGGATTTCTTCCAAAGACCTAATTCTGTGACAGAATTCTCTCAAAGATGAGAGGCCCGTGTCCTAAATGTATGAGTTTTCCTTTCTTCCTTTTTTTTTTTTTTTTTTTTTTTTTTGTTTTAAAGTCCTGTCCCTTCCCTTTCTTACAAATAGCTCATGGACCCTCAGGACACATAAAACAGAAAGAGGGAAAATGGCCACCAGGAGGCACTGACAGGGTTGTTTATTATAAATACTATGCATGAAAATAATATTAAGATAAATAAAATTACTCGCAAAGCAGTGGGAGAAATACAGGTAAATGGCTGTGCAGGACCTGAGTCACGGGTCCAAAATAGAGTCGTTGTGTCATCTAACAACGGTGTATGAATAGACCCCCTGCAAACAGACACAAGGCACCCCTTTGTTTACAAATTGGCCCTCTTCTGACTCAAAGGTGAGGTCTGGAAAATACTGTCAGGAGGAAGAGATTCCTTGTGGAGCTATCAACCAAAATGGAAAAAGATTCCAGTTTTGTACGAATGTATTAACATGGTCACATAAAAAAATATCAGCACTTCTATGAAAAAAAAACAGGGAATGATTCATTTAAATTAGTTTAAATATCAATGTCTAGAGTATAAAAGCTGGGTATACTGCACTTTCTCAAAAAAATTCTCCTCAGACCTTCTATGAGCACTTTATTTTTTAAAATTGTCTTACTGTTTGGGGTGTAAATGGCCCTACCATACATATTCTATGAAAAGCAGGGAAAAAATAAGATTGAACAGCTGACCTTGTGATGTGTGACCCTTTCCTTGGCAATACTGAGGTACTGCTCCTGAAAAAGGTGTGCAACAGGTCATTCAGAAAAATATATATAGTGGCAAACAACATATACATATACGTATACATATATATGTGTGTATATATATATATATATATATATATATAAGCTTAGTGTAGATCACTTTAGAAAATGGCTATTGTAATATTACTTTTAAGGAATTTCATCCCTAGATCAGAACTATCCTGTCAGGTCTGGCCTAGAGCCAGTTCTGAATGGGAAATCTTGTAAAATCTCTTTTTATTAATTTTACTTTATCCTTGATTTTCAGTTATACTCTTGTCTAGTCACTTCTTCGAATAGCAGCCTCCCCAGGTGACCTAATTTTTTCCATAAACCCAGAAATCAGAGACCCATGTTAGTTTAATGGTCTCTGGATTAAGTGGATTTTGAGACACACACACATAAAAACAAAACAAAAGGCAGTTCTCCGTAGGCAGGAGCAAAACCTGTGGCCCACAGCCTTAGGAGAGCCATTTTATTTATGCTCTGTATTGAATGCAGGGCCACAGATGGAAACATCAAAGGCCAGTAAATTAACCTAATGTTCCATTTAACCTTTGCTTTATGATTCTAGAGAAGCCTAATGGAAATGAAGTTAAGAACTTAAGCAGCAATTAATTAAATTACCAAATGTTACCATAAATATTGTGGCTAATGATGAGCCCCCAATAATAAGATAATGCTACAACTATGCATCCTATTACATTCTCACAAGCATGCCACTCAAAGGACCACAGTGCTCAGGTTTCCCCATGAAAGCATCAGGCTGAATTTAATCTCATCGTTTGTGGAAAGCCCATGACACTGCACATTAGAAGTAAAAACTGGACTCAAGCAGCCTTACATAGATACAGGAAAAATTTTTAATATCTGTATACTTATAGCTGAAAACCTGGGAGATGTATTACCTAATATAATTACTATGTCATTATAATAAGGCACTATAATGAAACTATACTGGTTTAAGATTTGAATTTTAAAATAATTCTTATTTTTAATAATTTATTAATTATGGCATCAATGCATATAAGCCATATTGGATAGAATAAATGGTTTGTGGTCTGATATTCATTTAGACTAATGCATGTGGATTTTTTTTTTTTTTTTTTTTGAGCAACGAAGAGGGATCTACAAGGTTAACATAATAAGAAAAGATACGAAAGTAAATGTAGGTAAAAATAGGTGTGTTGGATTGAGAGAAAGATGCATTGTATTCACTGACCAACTACTGGAATCGGGTACATTTAGGAATGTGAAAATAGCCTCCAGAGGGAAAGCATTAGCTTCCTCAATAGTTTGATGGCTTAAAGGAAGACTGCGCCAGATACTGAGCTGAAATTTCAGCCCCTCTCATCCTTCCGTTAGAATGCGCTCAGAGAAGCAGGTATATCTGAATCCTGCAGCCTGGAGTAGTGCGATTATTACTGGGACCGTCATATGGCATGGTGTGGATTCAAAATCTTAGAGAATTACTTTCATCACAAAGCAATCACAGTGGCCTTATCCAACAAAGAAAATGTAAAGCTGAGGGTAACCTTTCAGTCTAATGCATTTGTCAGTTTTGTGGTTACACCTACAGAATTAGAAATGGTAACACATGGGGTTTTTTTGGGGGGTATATCCTATAGAATAATTACTGCATTGTATTTTGTTTTTAAAGATGGCTATCTCTAAATCAAGAGAGTTTTAGTGTATCCCTGCTCCAAAATGTCTTCATGTGGAAAACAATGATAAAAGACAGTCCTCATGGAACATCTACTAAATACCCAAAGCACTGAATAAAACATGTGTCTGGTTATTAACAATAGCAGAGAAGTATATTATGTTGGATAATTAATGAATGTGTTACTAATACAGATAATTACAATTTTGTATTTTAATTTTTTCTCATCCATTTAAAATCCACATGTTAAGAAAAACCAAGTCATATGTTTCCTTGTGTAAATTTTTTCCCCTGGGAATTAATGACTAGGAGAAATTAATGAGATTAATCAAAGCATTCAACTTCTATAAACTGATGACTAATTCCTCATTAGTATTATGAGGTTCAAATGTATTGCTATCTAATGGTTAAGACTGACCACCACCTTACTATGAGTGTGTGTATTTGACTCAGTGCTGTAATTACGCTTGGCACATTGCTTGCATTATGTATATGCCAGTTACCACAGTGTTAAGCAATTCTAAATCCTCCAAGTCCTTTTCTCCTTTTGCTATATGATACCCAGAGAGAAATTTTAAAAAATATTACTCACATTACTTTCCAAGTTCAGCAGTGTCAAAGAGCCTTCTCCTCTTTTAACATTTCAGCATTAATGCGAGACTGGATCACATGAAAATTTAATTCACAAACCTATCATTTAAATTTTGAAAGAAATGCATGAGAATTCTTGACTTATGTCTCATTTCTCTCGTTTTACCAAGTGATAAAATCCAGCATATTGCACCCCACGTCATGCATTATTACATAGTGCGGGTTCACGAAGCCACTCAATCACGCTGTGTGATTTGGGGGAAATATCATTACAGTGAGACAGAAGCAAGCCACAAAGTAGAAGATGTGCTACTGCAATAAATCAAGGACAAGTCTGCCAAGTGAAAGATTTTCCATGGCAGAATCAAAATATGCCTAAATGAATACAAAGACTAATTTGAGCAGGTGACCGGAGGCCTCTATTATGTACTACAATAGGCAATTTGACTGTTTAAAAAGATTTATCACAGGTTCAGTACCTCCAGGTCTTAAGCAACCCCCATCCTTAAAGCAAATCACACGCTTGGAATCGTCTATATATAATATTCAATGAGATCATTCAAAAATTCTAGAAACTGGTGAGACTTCCAATCACAGAAATTTAGTCCCTCCCATAACTTTTAGATATGTTGAAATTAAATGGCTGATTTTAGTGCACGTAGTGAAGTGATAAAAGGATGCAAATAGAAAAACTCTGAAAATGTGGATGATATCACCAAAGATATTTAAATGAGTTAAGTTTCTGAAATAGCCTGGCAAAAGGGACTTTGCTTGTATTAGATTTTTTTATAGCCCTGAAGTAAAAGAATTTCCCCTTTTATTTCTTCTATATAGTAGCATGTTAGTATTTCTCTGGGTCTTTACCTAGTGCAGACTATGATGAGCCACTTTAGTTAGACTTTAGACTTTAGAGTACTGTGACCTGATGTGCTTAAAGTATTGCTAATTGCCTTCAATTAAAATGCAAAACAGTGCTGTTATTTACCTTCCAAAAAGTGATGGGGCTTTGGGATTCAAGGATTTCCAACCAGTCCTGATGGAGGCAGAGATAAAGTGGGTTTGCTTTGTTTACAGTAGGAGCAAAGATTGCTGAGCTGTCTTTTACTGAAGCACTCTTTTCTTTCTTTCCTCCTTGCCAGTAACATAATTGAAGCTGACAGAGATAGCCCTGTGCAGCTCTCAGGCCAGGTGGATGCCCGTCCTTGGGCCACATTCCACACTAGGATTCCGCCTGGTTAGCAAAAACAGACAAGGGGAGAACTCCCCTCCACTAACCCTTCTTCTTGTCTGTCCCACCCAGGTGCGTGCTAGTGCGATTGCCCAAGATGCTGATCAGAATTACGACTACGCCAGTAACAGTGTGGTTCTTCATCTGGAACCGGGAGACGAAGTCTATATCAAATTAGATGGTGGGAAAGCCCACGGCGGGAACAACAACAAATACAGCACGTTTTCTGGATTTATTATTTATGCTGACTGAGAATGCAGAAACTAAGCTTAGGATTCTGAGTCTGAACACTGAAAGCGTGTGGCTAACGTCAGTGAAGGAAGGATCCCAGAGGATGCTCCTGAGTTGTGTATATGTGGGGAAATCCAATGCTACCTGACTCACATCTGTATCGCTCAGAAACATTCTGTAAAAAAAAAAAAAAAAAAATTTAAAGCAAGATAAGCAGATGTGTGATCCACTACCGCCAAAGCAAATACTCCTTATCGTTAGTGTCCATGTGAATGAAGTCCTATAGAGATCACAAATTTTTATAGAAAAATCTAAGACGCTGAATTATTTCTTCAATATATATGATCCTTTGGTGTACTGTGATCTTGCTGCTTTTACCCATGTGTCCGCTTTGGTTCTTGTGAGTTTTCCTGCTTATTTATTATGATACTTGGAGTCCATTCCTAGTGTGAGGAAGCATCATTTCACCCTGCAGGAGAAGGTCTAATTGAAGTAATACTGCTTGTCCCCAAAGAAACTGTCTGCCGTGTGCTCCCATTCACTCTTTAGACCTGGGAATGCTTCAACGTCAAGCCTTAACCTGGAATTTTTTCTGGATTTGTGGGAATTCCCAAGCCTATGATCATTTTCACCTTTTCCTTTCCTTACGCGTCCCCCCACCCCTTTTCTGGTGATAGTCATTAAAAATTAGAGGTTGAAATTGTATCATAGGATTACCTTCTAAGTGTGAAAATGTGCAATTATGTATGGTACTTAGAAAATCCCTGTGTGTCCATTTTGTCAGTAGAACACATTTAGATTTGCTTGGAGAGTCAGAGGAATCTATTCTTTGGTGTTAAGTCAGACTGAGGCTTTTGCCTTCTCTGGAACAAAAGATTATTCATAACCCAATGCACAAAGGTTTAACTTGAGCGTCTGCGTGGATCACCAACAGGGGCACTGAGAGAGGCCTTTAAACAGTTACCACCACTGTGTGGCCTGAGGTTATCTCTAAATTAACAATCTCACATTTAGCCAGTGTGACAACAAAGTGTATATATTTTATATAGATACCTGCCATACTCATATTTCTATACATACACATGTATATGTTAGATGAAATATTATATACATATGGCTTCAGTCCATACAGTGGCTGTAGAGCTTCAAAGATTTAATTTTAAAAAATATATGTGTATACACACACAGAGAAAAAGGCATAAATTATGGGACTTATTTTGGATCAAAGTATATTTTAGGGGACACAAAATCTATGGAGTAGCAAAATAATGAAAATGACTTCTCTTTAAGAGTTATCCAGAAAATTAAATCTCAGTAGGTTAAGGTGCCCTGCACTTCATGTGTGAGTTAAGCCGAAGGTTGCTTCATTACCTTATGCCAATCAATACTTTTACTGCATTCTCCAGCAGTCTGTTAATATCTGCAGCAACCAAGTGGCTGTCCTTCTCAGTGTTTAAAATTACATGCATCTGAATCAACTCTGTTTTTCTCTCAGGTGGATAGAAGCTGACAGTTCAGTGTGGAAGTTACATGAACCCTTTCTCTCTAGTTAAAACCCACTTCCAAAAGCCATCATTTTCATCCAAGAGAAAAGATTCAAATGCATGTTGATACACCCCAGCTATCACACAGCTCCCATTATTACAATGCAAAAAGTCTGTTTTCCTTTCGGTCGCCTTTGCAGACTCTCTGAAAAGTAGATTTCAAAAGAACAAAGATTTTTAAATCCTCTGGTTTTACCAGTGAAGAACTTCTGCATCTTTTCACTTAGAGGAACTGCTTTGTTCCTGTGGTACCTTCCACTTTGGTTCTCTCTGTTCCAAGATGCAGGAAGCTTGATCATCTTCATCAGCTGAAATCTCTTCAGTTCAGCCAACTTCAGCTTCCCAAGGGTCAGGCACGGTGTGCTCATCTGAAGGTGGGTTTGCTGTGTCAAAATGCCTGGGTCTGAGTAACTGTCATGATGTAGATGATTAAAAACACTTGGCTCGTGCCTCGAGGAAAATGACTCATTCTCTCTGGCCTTTCTGATATGTAAGATAACTCACAAGCAAACTGTAATAGTCTTGCCTCTTTAACAATATATATTTATCAGAGACGAATTAGTAACAGATTGGAGACTTGGTGTAGTACTAAATAACAGAAGGAGGATGCAGTCCAAATATTGGTTTATAAACAGCAATGCGGATCAATTAAGAGTTTTGGCTTAAATTTTAAAAAAGGCTTTATTTGCACAAAATATCAGGTCTAAGCTCCTTTTAAAGAGAAGGCTTTAGAATTGCACTGTCATTTCCAATAGATCTGACCTTTTCTTCAGATAAATAAGCATTATTTTCTCTCTTTAGGCCCGAGGAAAAACAAATAAAAGGTAAAGGAGATAAAAAGAATATATATAAGGCAAATATTTCTCTTTTTTGCATTATATCTTATGAATTAATTAAATTGTGGCCTTTGTTATTATAAATGTAATGATTCATTAAACTATATTATGTAATATATTTTGACTTCTATGATTGAATTTTTATACATGTTGATATAGAGGTTGCAAAATATAACAGAATTCATGGCAAAGAAATGGACACCAGGAAGCCAAAGGCATCACAACTGATTTATTACAAATAGGTTGATGGCATATAATTAACCTTCCAAAATATTTTTATTGTTGTGAACTGGTAATTATATTATAGGATCCTTTGAAAAACTCAAAAGCTAACTTCTTTGCAGCAAAAGCTATTTGAAAGTGCCATATTATTCATTAAGCATTAATTAAAGAACAGCAGGGTAATTAGTAGGATCATCAATATTACAAGAAACATTAGATTGCTCCAGAAGGGGGCAATTTAACCAGAAACATTTTAAATTTTCTCAAGTAATGCAGCTGATAGATTAGGAGGAAAAAAACTTCAAAACCCCTTCTAGAGGGTACAGGATTTAAATCATTGTTTGGAAATAGAGTTTTTTTTTTTTCTGTAGTTATTTTGTTAGAGCAAAACGATAGGGCTCAGTTAAGCTCAGCAACTCGCTACAGGTGCCAATAACAGAGAAGGCAAACTTATTCAGAGAAAGCGGTCACAGAAAGGAATAATCAGTCTGTAATGCTGACAAGCCCTATAGAGATTTGATTAATATCACACCCTGGCTTGAAATCCCTGGAGGTTTTTCCGCAAGTTTTATATTCCAGGTGTTAGTTCCTAAGCACCCATCCTATTTGAAAGTGAGCCATCGCTTCGGGTTTTCTATCAGTATCTTATCAACCACAGCATCAGTCATACCTCTACGTAACATTTTAGGGACAATGTTGGTGAATATGTGGGAATAGCCATGACCTCCGTATTTCATCAGGCGATGCTTCGTGTGTATGTCATGGGCCATCAGAATTCGATCTCCATAACCTTCCTCCACCAGGAGACGCACCCTGTGAAGATGTTAACTCATTAGATGCCATTTGTCTCACGTATTAGCTTTAAACTTCTTCCTTATAAACCTATTGTGTTTATTGTAAGGATACTACTGCCTTCCACTGTGGCAATGTGTACCTGGAGACCCCTTAATAAATGTACATGGCGATGATAAAGATATTGTGGCCTCCCGCGAGGCACAAGATCCTTATTCCCACGCACACAGAAATTCCCGGCCTGTGATATTTATGACAGTGTCTGGCAATGCTGCATTAAAGATGCCTTTGAACAGGATCTGCCAGCTCAGATGAATGACCACTTAGCACGTCACCAAATACCGTGGTTCTGGTTTTGGGTCCAGCTCTCCTCTTTCCAGTGCCTGGCTTAGTAGGCCCAATTTCTCTCTCTTTATCTAGCAAATAAAATCAGTGGCATTAACATATGGAACAGAAGGAATCTTCTTCGTACAGATAAAACCTCCTGAGTCAAATCAGTTGGTTTGGAAGGGAGGGGCTTGTGACAGGAGCTGTAGGAGTCAGTGGAGTCATTTTGACAAAAGCACCTCTGTATTTTGAGCAGTTATCTCTTTGAAATCTATGGGCATTTTGACTTAGCAGCAGCCTCTGAGCATCGGATTAAACAGAGCAAAAAAACAAACAAAAGCCCAACTTGGGCTCCCTTCCCTGTCAACAAGGTTGTTAGGATCCTAAGCTGTTTCTTTAAATTTCTAGTCAGTTGACTAAAGAACGGCTTACTGACAATTGTCTAAAAATGTAATCTGCTTTGCTTGGTTAAATGCAGTAATGTGTAGCGTGAGTCACCTCCTGACAGCCTTGGACTGCCTGTGTCTGCTGCATGGGCAGCATCTTTCTGCCTTCCACGGGTTAGCGGAGTGGACGTGCTGACAAGGCACGTTCCTGAGACTCCAGTAGAGCTCCCGAGTGCCACACGGACCGGCCGGAAGGGGCGGATAGCGCCTTGGGGGAGGGGCTGTGGCTTTCCATAAAGAACGTTTCTTGGGATTCTGGGGAATGAGTTCCATTTAACAGCTGTGATGTGTGATACAACACACACACGCATACAGGCACCCACAAAAACCCAGCCTCTGAGAACAGAGAGTATCAAATAAATTATAACTGAAGATTAAACCTTAAATTTGCAGCTCACAGGAATGGAAGTGCTAGAATAGAAGAGCCAGCTTAGGGCTTTGTCTAGAAATCATGGCTCCTGCCACATGGTCCTCACACCTGTCTTATAACTGGGCAGAATTCCAGTTCTTCCTGTTCTTCCTAGTGTTTGCTGGGCCTTTCCCTAAGTTCTAAATATCTTTTCCTTAGAAGAAAAATGATGCTATTTCACCATAAAGGAAAATGTATGAATATACACATTCCTGTAAGATGCCTTTTAGACCACAACTTAAAAAAGAAAGTTATCAAATTGGAGAGTCATAAGGAAGGCTTATGGGGAATGAGGTACTCACTCAAAAATGAAAGTTTTGCAGTCCTCAAAGTCAAGGCTTGGAATACCGTTTCACGAGCAAGATAATGTTCTAGCTCTAGAAACTCAGTTCCATCCTGACCACCAAGGACATCTGCCTGGTCACCCCATAACTAAAAGATAATTTCATAGTTTTCTGCCACAATATGTAGGAACAGGAGATACAGAGATGTTGCCCATAGGGTGGAACCACCACAGACGAGAAGACAAAAAAAAAAAAAAAATGACAGTAATTATAGCTATACAAATGAGTTAGTGTTTTGCAAACAAATATCAGAGAGAGACTAGAAAGTGTGAAAAGGCAGAGATATAATAAGATTTGAGAAATGGAGCATAAGATTGAAGAACAGGTGTTAGACACAGAATTTCTGGTGCTGAAAACCAGAGGTAGGCAGAAGGACGCGTCTGTCTTCTGAAATCTCAGTGATTTCAGACTACAATGGCCAAAATGGGGTTGAAGATGAATGACACCAAGCAGCTGCTCATGACATGGTGAACAAGGAGATTAACATGAACTCGCCAGGTGTGGTGGCGCACGCCTGTGCCTGGGATCCCCGCACTTGGAAGACTGAGGCAGGAGAACTGAGAGTTCAAGGCCCTCCTGGGCTACATAGCAAGTTCAAAGCCAGCTCGGAACACAGTAAGACCCTGTCTGAAAAAAACAAAGCTAATAAACACTCAAAAAACAACATGAGCTGTGTTTGGGTAAAGTAACTTAATGCTTTACTTCAATTTAAATAAGATTAAGCCTACATAATGTATCCATATACAGAATAACACAAATATATATCATATATACACATTCATGTATATATATAAATATACACATATTTATATATATATAATTTTCATACTTTCAGAATATTGACATTTATCATGATAAAAGGGAAGAAAAATTACATTCTTTTTCTTGAACTAAAAATTTAAAAGGATCTAAATAGGAATGCATAGGAAGCCTTTGATTCTATTCTTGCCTTTCCATAGGTTTCCCTTCAAAAAAAAAAAAAAAATCTCTGCTCTTGTGCTGGCATCTTTGGAATCCTCATGGAAGGGTTAGTGGTGCAAAAGTCACACCTCACCACTACAGAAGAACTTAAGAAAAGGAAACAGAGCCTGGTGAGAAATTTTCCATGTCCAAGAGGAACTGTCCAATACGCTGAGCCCATTTATCATGGAATCATGTTTGTGATATGAAAGTCGCGAAAGACCTGCCACCCAACCATATTTTATATCCCAGCTGTCCTTGAGCAGAGACTATTCACCTCTTGCGTGAGGAACAGACAAGTAGGCCCCAGGGTAACATGTAATGCTCCTAAGCAAAGAAATTAGAACCGTAAAATAACAGAAACGATAAATCTATTTGCCGAGACACTGGTGTAAATGTTAAGAAAAGAATAGACCTTGCTTCATTGGTTAAAGTTTGTTCACGAAGAGGGGCTTCCATCTTACACAAGGCGCATGATGTTTATCAGCAAGCTTCCTCCCACGGCACTAAACGTCAGGCATATCTTTCAGTTACTGGGGTCATGGAGGATATTCTCACCAGCCCAGGATCTTTCTCTTTCCTCCAATATGTGGATATTCAATCATCTATGGCATTGCTCTCCTGGTTTCTGGAAGTTATTTCTCTATTGCAGTTTTATTTACTTCCATCCTAAAGGGTTGTCTGCTCTAATAATCATATTCTGGACCTTGAAATCATGGAGAACTGCATTTTCTCTGAAATCTCAGTCTTCACTTTCCAACTCGGATCACACAGGCTCTTTCTACTTTTGCCACTCACTTGTGGACCTATTCACCCACCTCCCAGAAGCCTCTGTAATTTGCTCTGCTCCGTCATTCCTATTGATCTGCCTGCTTCTCACTATATCTTCTTTCCTCTATGGCTCCCATCTCTTTATGTCATCTACCCCTGTAGTATCACCTATCTTTTCTCAATAGAATCTCAACCCTACATCTCTCTTAGTGTTCATATTTTTTGCTTCTACTCACAAAACTTCTCTGGTCCTATAATCAAAAATCCAAAACTAAAAAAAAAATCACCAAGCCATGTACACTGTGAGCAGCATAGACTCTTGCAATTATGATTCCCAGCAGCCTCAATGGGGTTCCACACACATGGCCTGGTTAGGGGGTCTCCCTCAGTCACCTGACAGCTGCTGCTAGACTTCATTCCTCTTTACAAATCTTTGCCCTCAATCCACTCTTTTTTCAGGAGGTGGCTGTGCCTACCTCACAGGGACACTAGACAGTGCATGACCATGGGTCTCAGTTTCCTGTTGCTCTGACTGACACATTTATCTGGGTTCATATCATTATTTCTTTGTGCTCTCTCATTTGTATGGATAAATGTCCTTTCAACCAACATTCTATTGGTCCCCTGGATTCCATCTATTTGTCCCCATAGGAGCTTATCTTTACATTTCTTATCTCTCCAGACTTTTGAAGTCAACATCTATTGAACATTTCTTAGACTGCACCAAACACTCAGACAAAAACTTTGCATATCCATCATTTTATATAAATCCTATCTCAAGCCCATGGATGGCGCTCCTTCCCTGCATCCATTACCTTTCTTTCTCTTCTTTTGTTCCTAGCTGCATAAATTGCTCAGCTCTTACTAAAAGTTTCCCTTGATCCTGTATTTCCTGGTTTCAGCCTCACCTCCCTGCTTCCCTTTGCTAACACACTTTTTGAAAGAGTAACCACCAGTCTTTCACCTCTTTTTCACCTTTGATTCATTCTTTGAGCCACTGCCACCAAGACCCACCCTCACTGTGAAAGGAGACTCTCCTAACGGCGAAACCCAATGGCCGCTTTTCTGCCCTGAACTCGCTCGACATCCCAAACCCTTCTACCAGAGCAAATCTTCCATGACGTGCAAGAGTGGATCTCTAATTTTACCACTTTGAGACCTTCTTTGCCCAACCTTGGATGGTTCTTCCCATGTTCCAGTATTTATTCTTATCCTTCTCTCTGAGCACTCTCTTTCATTTCCATGGTCTGAGCTATACCGATGATGTCTTTCAACCCGAATTTCTGCTCTGAGCTTCATATCCTTACCTTAGGGCCCCTTGGATAATGACACTTAGACATTCTTGAAGTCTCTATTGTCAATCCCCAATCTGTTTCTCCTCCCAGATTCTCTACCTTGGTTCATTCAATCTTCATATCACCATGTAATCAAGATCCATCCCAGTCGATATCCTTGGCTTCTGAAGTTTTCTACTTGATTTGAAAGAGTGAATCCTACAGTTGTTTGCTTGATGGCACATAAGACAAGTTGGGGAGATTATGTTTTGTATGTTATTGGGTGTTCAGGCATTACAGTATTAACACTTGAGTGACAAACCATCCTTTGATGAAAGTTTAAATGATGCCTCTCATATTTTAACCACTGGAAGGTATGACCTTGTGTGGTCAAGCTGGGAAAGAAAGCTTATTTCATTAGAAGGAAAGTGTCTTTGGTTCTCTTCTGGTTTGGCAGGGATTAAGCATTGTCTGTGTTTCTTGTCAGCTTCCCCTCTGCACTGAGCTGCGAAGACTCTGCCAGGCCTTAGCCTACTTAGGATGACTCATTTAGTCCTTGAAATAATAGAGATCTTTCTCTCCGAAACAGCTCAGATACACTTTTCTCTGCAATTCTGCTTACTGTTTTCTGAATCTTTGGGAATACTCACCTAGGTGTGGCAGTCAGAAAGGGATGGGAAAAGGAAGTACTAGAGAGACAGAATGGTATTTACCTTCTAATTCTTTTGTTATCATCAGGCATATCAATATCCATATTGTGCTGATAATTAAGAAATTCAACACCAAAGAGATCATATTCCAAGTAGCAGCCAAGGTGGGCAAATTCCAGCAGCTCCTTCTTATCCAATATTGTCCTGAGATAATAAAACAGGCATAGGCTTATTATTAAGCATGCATTTCCCGCACATAAAGGTGAGAACTTTTAAGCATACTATATGCTAGAATATAGTTTAAATCAAATAAAACAACATCTGAATTAGCTCTTATGATGTGACTATACAACAGTGAGGTCCATTTGGTAGAAACAAAAAAAATATCCATCCAAAATGGAACTTTCTCCTCCAAAGAACTTAGGACTACTGATGTCATTGTGCTACCATTACTCAAACATAATTTTGTAATTCTTCTTCAAGAGTAGTCTTCAGGATAAGTCATATGCTTCTGCAAATCCTTCATGGGTTAAATTTTCACTTTCTGAGTACTGCTGGGAACTATTGAAATAAATGTGCCATCAGATCTATAAATGTAGTAACACTGATCTGGGTGAGCTGGAAGCTTCTACTGTCATGTAGAAAGATATTTTTCCCACAAAGATTTTAATGTGATTCACACAAGTTAATTCCAAATCTGTGTAGGAATACCACTCTAACCTTTCTTTTTTTTTTTTTTTTAAGGGATGACATGGGGCCAGGGATGTAGCTCAGTGTCTCTGGCGTTTGCCCTGCAAGTGCAAGGTCCTGGGTTTGATTCCTAGTAACCACATACATAGCACATTGCTGAGCATGGTGACTCACGCCCACCAGCAATCAGTACCATATACCACAATGCTGAGTGTGGTGGCTCATGCCGATAGTCCCAGCACTCAAGAAGCAGAGGCAGGAGGATTGCTATGAGTTCAAGGCTCACCTGGGCTACATAGTGAGCTCAGAGCCATCCTGAACTACAAAGTGAGGCCGTGTCTCAATAAATAAATAAATAAAGGGACAATATGTACACATACAAGTATATATGTTTGGGAGTGTTTGTTTCGAATAAGATTTATTATTTCATGGTAAATTCCATGGGTATCTTTTCACTTCAATAGGTACCATATTAGAGATATTATTTTAGGATGTAGTTGTATCAAAGACTGGGGGAAAGAGAGATGCAAGAAAAATACAGGTTACAGACAGGGAGCAGAGGGCAGAGCAGAAGTAGGTAAAAATTCATCAAGAAATTATGTTATAGTAACTAAAAAGAATGCATTAAGGTAACTCCAAAATATCACTGCAGACATACAGTCACATAGATAAACAAAAAAGAATAAATACATCCTATCAATTTGGAAAAAGCACAGGAGAGAATAGTTCTCCATTAGACACTGAATGAGAGGAGCTAAGGACACAGATAGAAAGTGATTTTGATCAAGAACTAGGCTGGAAAAGAGCTGAGAATAAGACACAATCAATGTCTTTTTAGGCTTTTACTTATACTGATATTTTATGAGCTTGGTAACTCTTGGATGCACTATCCAGGAGCACTATCACATGACTATAAGTCTGCTTCTAAAAAGTCAGAAGCCTTTGTTCCAAACCGTGGCGGAGCCATTCAGAGTCCATGCGCCATGGATGTAAGAGGGTTCTGCTTTCCTGGGATGCTTCCCGAGAGCTGACTACTGACTTTCACTCTGAGCTATCATATTATGGACGGTTCTTCTTTTCTACGTACCAATTTAGCATAAGTTATAGCCCACAATATTATTTTAGGCAGAGAGGCTAAAAACATCTTTCCTTTATATTCTAAAATGTGCATTAGTTCTGTGCTATCTTCTATTAATACTACTCCATTCCCATCTTTTTACCATGGAGACTGTCTTGTTTCCAAAATTGCTGGGCTAAAAGAATATGTGTCTCTCTATAGTAAACATATTCTGTTTTCCCCAAAGAGTCATGCTTTGTAACAAACTATACACAATTAAAATAACACAGGGGAGAAGAGATAAGTTTAATATTCTCCCCTTTGAGTCAATTCACTTAGATCTGTTAACTGCCCAATTTGGTGAAGGTAATGGATAGGGATGGACAGGAGGGAAATGGAGACCACCACGTTGCTCCCATATATTTCTCCTCCCATATATTTTTCCTTTCTTTGGCTTAATGCCATGAAACTAAGTTCCTTAAATTTTATGTGACGTATCAAAGTGAATGCCTCGTTAAAACGTTTATGGTAGATGTCAGGCCACAGGAAAGTCTTTAGTCTTAGTTCCAATTGAAAAGGACAAATAAAGTTCCAAATCATTGTCATAATAACTACCAGTGTAGGAACGTAACATGTGTTTGATCGTTTGATGAATGTTTTACACTTAGTAGTCACTTAATACATTCCATAAAACTACCAGCTCTCAGGTTCACCAGTGAAGAAACCAGAATTTGAGAGATGAGTTCATCACTCAAAGCGATAGGCTCTCATTTCAAGGTGGCATTTTGAAAGGAAACCAACATGCTTTCCAGAATTACATCGATTGAACATATACAAAGCACATTTTAATATTTACTTTGAAATTTGATTCACTCCTTGCAGTACCCTGAAACTATACTTGCAAAAGGGTAATATTCAGGTAAGGAATCAAACATACTGGAAAGGCAAGGAAAAGATAATTACCCAAGGAGGTCTTTAATTTCTAGGTCAGAGTGAAACTGCATATAATAAGTAAGAACTAATCTCTACAATTATTTTGGACAAACCGAATGACATGGCAAAGGAGAAGGAATATATGAGTCAAAACCATTATCTACTTTATTCTTGTGAATGGCACATTGCATTCAGCTCCTTATAAATACTCAGTTGTATTATAAATACAATTCCTTATAAATACTCAAGTGTATCAAACACTTGTCACCAGATCAGTCTGGCTGCCTGTTCACTGTCAACGAGATACTGCATAGTTCAAGCTTAGTATTTCCTACACTGAACCTGCATCCAACATCCAACTGGTTGTTCCAAACCCCTTCATGATCTCAACTGACAGCAATATGCTATGGCATGAGTATGGGGTCCCCAAAACTCCCTGGTTTTAAGGCTGGTCACCATCCATGGTACTACTGGGAGGTGGCAGAACTTATAAGACATGAGGCCTACTGGGAAATCATTTAGGCATTTGATGTGTGTCCTTGAAGGATATATTGAAACCCTAGTTTCTTCTTCTTGTTTTTTTCTTTTACCTTTCAGTCATGAGGTGAATACGTTTGCTTTGCCTTGATGTAAGCCTTCCCCAGTTCATCTGGAGGATTGAAAACAATACATTCACAGAAGCATGCACTGGACCTCCTGAACTGAGAGCCAAAATAACCTTTTCTCTTTATGAGTTGATTCACCTCAGGCATTTGCTACAGTAATGGAAAGTGAACTAACACAATGTCTATTCTAACTGCTCATAAAATTCTCATGGTCTTTCTTGGTCACTTTTCCCCTCTTACATGATACATTTAGTCCACTGAGATAGGCTCTTGTCTCAATCTTCAAAACTGCCTCCCTTGTTACCTTCCTTGTCCAAATCACCACAGTTTCATGAAGGATCCCTGTGACAGATTCTCAGCTGTTCTACCACTTATACCTTTGCCTTTCTATAGTCTGTTGTAAATAAAGCAACAAATAAGTCATTGCCCAAAACTAAGTCAGACCAAAGTCCACCAATGACTCTCCACTCTCCTCAGAGTAAGACACAAGGCTTTACAGTGGCCCACAACACCCTTGTATTAGTCAGCTTTTGTTGTGGGATAAACTACCTCACATACTCAATTTCAGGAAGAAAATGACTTATTTCTGGCTCATTGTTTCAGAGGTTCAGTCCCTGGTCAGCAGGCTTCACAGAAGAAACATGGCAGAAGGGCATGGGAAGGAAAGCTGTTCGGCCCATATGAGTCAGGAAGACAGAAAAAGAACAGATTAAGGACACACACCTCACTTCCTCCAGCCAGGTCCGGCCTCTTCACAGCACTTTCAACTGTGAACCCGTCAGTGGGAGTCCACTGAACAGCACAGCACCTCCATAATCCATCCACCTTGTGGAAGCCTCCCATTCGAATGCACAAATCTTTGGGGGATATTTTGAATCTAAACCATAAGATCCCTATAGTCTCTTTCACTGTAGTCTCGTGCAAATCGGGGACCCTGGGGACCCAATACTCCATGGTGATATATAATCATTACTTACAGTGTAAAGGGTGTCTGAAGAGTTCTGCTTCTGGGGAAAGACTTAACCTGTCCAATAAGATTCACCTACCCATCTAAGTTCTAAAAGTTGTCCCCAGGAAATCTTACCCTATAGAAAAACAAAGGAGTGTGATTTTTGAGAAATTGATTTCTCTGTAAAACATTCTTTAAAAATTTATAGTCCTATGTAGAGCAGAAAGTTTCTTTATGGGAAAGCAATTAAGCTGATATTCTTGGCATTAAAAATGTAGTTGGAAAGGAAGGAGAGACAAATTCATTTTCATTACATGTATATGATGAGGTGTGATAAAAATATGGTTATGTGAGATGTATATGTACTGGTTCCTCAAGATGAATATAATTATGTATTACAAACACATACAACTCATAAAACATTTAAATAAAAGATTATTACAGTAAAAGATACAATGCCATTAATCTTCATCAAAATACTGCCTTTGTTTCAAACACACTTATCTCATTGTTCTAACCACTTTCTGGAGCAGTTTCAGTAGTTTCCTTTGGAGAACCTCTTTATAGGATGTGATAAAAAAAATACATTGAATGCTATCTGCCAAGCACCATTCAACAGGAAGGCAGGCTCATAAAAACATAGTATATTATCCTCTTTCTTCTTCACTGGATCTAGAACTGTGCAACTTCTGATTCTTCCCCAAAGTCAAAATGATTATGAAAAGCAGATGTTTTTAACCAGTTCAAGACATTAAAGCAGCCACGGACCATCAAGACAATCATGACAGTGCAAAACTCAGTCACGCAGGAAAGAGGACGTGCAGAACTGACTGAGAAAACGGCAAGAATGAAGGGCTAACGAAGTGAGAGGAAGTGCTCTGCGAGGAACTAATGGCCATATATCTTTTACTATAATAAATTTTAAAAATGTAAACATGAACTCTATTTTTAGTTATGCCTCATGTGTGTATATGCAGTTTTATTTATTGTACTAATGTATACGACCCCGTTTTCTGCATATCTAAGTATCAGTGTGAATCAATTAAATTGATTCATTTAAATTCTCCTTACTGAAGAAAATGGTGTGAAATGTAAGAGAAGTAAACCATATTACTGGTCATGCATATTTTTCAAAGGACCCATCTCTAAGAAAGGAATTTAGGATCAGATAGGAATGGAAGACAGGACGGAAGGTATCAGCAGGAGGCTAGAAATCAACATTCACCAGCCTTATCTCTTCTAATGCTTACCAGAATTACATGGAAAGTTATAAGAATCCCCATTGTATAGATGAAAAAACTAAGCTTCAAAAATTTTGGCTTCTGAACTAAGGAGTTCTGAAGAAGCCTAGACTGCTTTTGCATTCAGAATCTACTTTCTTCAACAAGTTCCTTCCATGATATATTCACCTATGAGCACAGCCCTACTCTACCTCACTGGTTTTTGCTCTGTGGAGAAATATACACTGTCACAATATTGTTTAGGGTAGTCAAGGTTTGAATGTCTAACAAGGTGACGTAGTTACATAAGCTGATAATCGGTCATCCAACAGAATCCAGCTTCCGCGGATTGCCCACACATTCTTGAAATTTCATGTCTGCAAGTGTTTTGTCTGTTCCCACTTGGAGAAAGGTTTGGCACCAATGTCAGTATGATACCCTAGGAAAAGGACTCTGGTTGGTGTCCTCCAGATAGGGATTAATAGAGGTCCCGCCGCCAGCAACTATCAGTGGTCAAATCCAACATCTCAGGACGTCTTCATCATGGCATAGTCTATCCAGTGAACCATTCTCTTCTTTCCTAATTCCAATCTTCCCCAAGATTGAGATAGATCTTTTACATAATATGCCCTAATCAGCCAGTGGGGTAACTGTATCATGTACAGCAATTACTGCAAAGTCCCTTCCTCAGGGTGAATGAAGTAACTGCAGTGATACGTAGGTAATATCTGGAGATTTTCCCAGATGGAAGATGAGATTTTTGTATCAGGTGTTTGTTCTTGTTACCCATGGGATACAATTTCTTCTGCTGTGTATCTTATACTTTTGCTCCACAAATAAAAGTTTGGACTTTATATATTATATACATAATGAATGGCTATGCCCATAAAAGGAACAGACATACATTTAGGAGAAACATATTGCCATCAATTAAGACAATGGCATCGGAAGAGATTTCACTTTGGAAATATTTTCATTCTTTACCTAGTGTCTTGAGGCTGAAACTGAAACGCAAGACGGCTGATTCTGTTTTTCAACCGCTTTGTATTCGAGATCTTATCCATGCACTGAGGGGTTTAGTTGAATGTCAGAATGTACTCTGAGTAGAAGTAAGGAAGTCTGTATGAACAGATAATGTAGCCAGGGGTCTTTGAGCTTTCTATGTAGAAAGAAATATGAGAAGAGGAATGGGGGTGATTTGTGGGTATAATGAAGATGATAAAAATACCTACCGTTTATTTTCATCTTTACAAAGAACTCTCAGCTACATTATTTCATTCCATACACTCAAGTGCACCTTCATAAATATATTCAGCAAACTTCTGCTGTCACTTTTCTTGTGCTATCTTCTGTGTTGGGAATACAAATAGGAACAAGAAACTGTAGCTGCTGTCTCAGGAAACTCAGAGTTGTTATGAGAGAGATCTTTAAATTAATGATTATAATTAAATGTGTTAAAAGCTTTTACAGTACAAATAAACAAACTCGGGATGAGAGAACAATGAATGAGTGATTTCTTTGACATGAGTCTGGAAGAATCCGACTCAGAGGAAGTTTGTGGAGTTCATGGCTAGGGCGAAGGTTGAATAATGCAGAGAAATATCTATGGAGAATCAAGAAAGGGAAGGGCTTGCTGATGTTGCACACAAAGCTGTAGCCTATCAGAGGGAAAGCATTCAAAAGAAGAAACATCCCCCGTCCACTCACTTGTCCATTCATCCATCCATCAACCCAGTTAGGAAGATATTGCTGATCACCTACTAGGAAGCACGAGCTGGGAAATAAAGACAAGCAATACCCAGTCCAATCTTTCATGGAGTAGAGCAGGTACTTGGGGAAAAGATGGAGAAACATTTTCAACTCTTGGAATTGGGTTGACAAACAGAAATATAACAGACACAGCATGGCTGGTTGGGAAAAGATTCTGTAAGGAAGAAATTCTGGTTCATTGCATGTTACAGGAAGACTCTGTCAAACAGATATGAAGTAAAAGAGTAGGGCTTTCACCATAGAGGGGCTAGGGTCTAGAGAGCACTACTGAAAGGCACAGGAAGACAAGGAGAGTATGGCTTTTGTCTAGAATCTATGTGGTTCCTAGAGAATAATAGGCAATTTGGTGGAGGAAGATGTGGAGCCAGATGATCAAGAAGGTAGTGTCTCACACCTATAATCCCAGCACTTGGGAGGTAGAGACAGGAGGATTGCTATGAGTTCAAGGGTAGTCTAAGCTACATAGTGAGTTTTGACATACAAAGCGAGACCCTATCTCAAAACAACCCACCAAACAAAAAACCCAAATGTTCCTAGGGCATGGGACCCACTGGAGGTTTTCAGTCAGGCAGCAGGCCATGCAATTGGAGTTGCACTTGGAAAGATCAATAGATGGACTGTGGAGATAGATTCTGGAAGAATGCTAAGGGAGTGAGTGGCTCCTTTTTGGAATCTCACAGTAGTTCAAGGACAACTGAAGGCCTGAATTGAGGTGACTAGAGAGGGGTAGATGTAAAGGTGGATAGGTTTCATCAGAAGGGTGTAGGGATAGACAAATTTAGGCTCAAATTGGGGTGAACAGTCCTATCAGTGGCTGGGATAGGCAAAGCACCAACAAAAGGAGTCACTGGTGGGGATTTGTCAGTACAGTGACAGTGATGGAGGAAGAGACTCGGGGCTAAGTCTTGGGCAACTGATTGGTACTATGGAAAAATACTGGAAACATGGATGGACCAGGTTCTAAAACACAGTGAACTGGGGAAGAAATCATGCCATCCGTTGGTGCCATTCACACACAGACGCTAATGCATGAATCTTTAAGTGGTCCATAGCCCAGACATCCAACTCTTAGTCTTAGATTACTTGACATGGAAACATCATGGTAATTCTCTAGCCCCTCAAAGCTGAATTCCTCAGCCCAAGGGCTGGTCACATGCTGGTCACTCTTCTGGTCACTAAGACAGCTCAGGCTCAGAATGTAGAGAAACATGTGCTTTTGCCAAAATATGCACCCTTGATCAACTCATTGTACACCTTTGATCAACTAATTATTTAAAAAATTGACATACAAATATAATCATAATCTATGCAACTGATTAATTAAAAGCAGTGAATCTCCTCAAGAAGGGATTATTATAAAAACTGTTTACCACACAGTAATTCTAAAAAAAAAATATTACTGTCACCTCTCCTATTGAGTTTCTCAATTTAAAAGCAATGCCATTTGTACAGATAAAATCATGAAAAATTATTTTATGAAACTTTCTCAACAGCTATTTAGAAGAATTGCTAAACTGGACATATTCACATAATAACTTACACTGAATTTTTCAAATACTTTTTATGCATTTTAAAGGAGGAATATGTAAATTACTATAATTTAATATTTGTTATAAATTTATGCTAAACTCAGTATAAACCCAATTTCAAAACACTTCACATGTGTTTCTATACACCCCCTGAACACTATGATCTAAGAAATTATTCCTTTCAGAGTGGGGAGAGATTGAACCCAGGACCTCACCACTGAGCTTTATACACCATGTGTTTCAAAGTTTCCTAACAGATGAGTTTGGATTTGATGAAAAATAAATTAAAATGTCAAAAATAACATGTGACCTAAACATGGCCAACGACTTAAAAAACAGAATTTCCTACTTCATTTAAATGTTTCCCAAAAATACCAGTTTCACCTATAAAGTCAATATAGTCAATTATAGTGGTGCATTTATACCAATATATTAGTTGATGTCTACATGTGTGGGTCATTTTAAAGACTCACTCACCTTTTTATAGGTTCACTTTTCATTAAGGTGTGACTTTTCTGGAATAGTATTTTCAATATCAGAGATGGACCAAGAATGTAAAATAATAGAATACAATTCTAATTGTCATCATCTAGATTTTATTTTAGTTTTTTCATCATGTAGATTTTAACAAACATTTTGGTCCTCTGCTTGCATCCACATCTGATGACATCATAGGAAGGGATGATGTCATATTTTCAATATTATGACTTAAGTGTAGATTTTAGCAAAAAGAACAGATGGTTGCAAGAGAGAAAAACCCTTGCTTAAATTAGACCAATGCCAGAAGTTGGCTCTGAATCATAAAGTGTAATTAAAACGTTATTTTAAAATACATTTCACAGTTTATACATCCTGGGGAGAGCTTTTTACCATATGAACTTTCCAGCTGCCACACAGCACAAAAGAGGTTGCGTTTTTCGTGTAGGGCGATCCACAGTCCAGGGAATGACGGTATTGAGGAAAGTAAAGATAAATCTCACAGACACGGCAATCCTATTTGTTAAAATGTCACATTTCACGCGAATGGTGTCAGAGTCATGAAAAATTGCTTTAGAAAAAAAAAAACTTACTGGTAGAAGGTTTCAGTGAGTAGAATATCCCAAGTACAGTAACATGAGCGGTGATTTTTGCTGTCACATTGGCAAGTCTGCCCATCCTGTTATGTCTTGGTTAAAGAGTGTGATTTGGGATACTCAACAAATGTACATTCCCATTGTAATCAATTGTATTTTATTAGGCACTGTTTGCATATACGAAGGACTTTGGCTGCATTTCAGTTTGCCAGTGGCTGTCTGGTTTCTTTTCTCTTTGCCTCTTCTCTCAGTCTCTTTTTATTTCTCATTCTCTCTCTCTTTTTAAAAAATTCCTCCTTAAAAGGAAATCCATAGTAAACAATAGTAGTGAGGAAACTCTGCACAACAATGTAAGGGTTAAAAATAATTGTTCCTCACCCCTTTGGCATAAAAGTGAGCCCAGTAGGGGGCTTTTGTCACTCTGAAAGTCACACAGGAAGTGCTCTCAGGGCTGATGTCAGAACCTATACCAGGCAGGTTGCCTTTCATTGTCCCTGTTGTCCCCTACCTCTCTATCGGCCCCCACAGTGTGTGGAAGAAATAATGCCAGAGCTGATGCCAATGTATATAGTATTTCCACCTCCAATGAATTCAAGGTTGTGTCAGTGAAAACTGTTTACAAGATGATGTACACTTTTAAAGAACATTTATTTCCTGTGTACACATACACATGTCAGTGGCCGTAATGGCATGCATATTTAAGAGAATCTAGATCTTTTTATACGTCTCTCTTTTTAGCCTCTGTGGTAGAAAGAGTGGACATTAGTATCTGGAAACAGGAAGCCTTTCTAGTAAATATTTTCTATTAATATTTCTCACTTGCTTATTATGCCTCTCCTTCAATGCTTGAACTAATTCCTTTAATTTCTCACTGAGGTTGAATGCGAGGCAAAATGGCTGAAATAAATTGTTTTTACTACACATGATATGCATACTGTACAATGCATAGTCATTACTATCAGTTCTTTCATGTATTACATAGATAATCATGGCTATACATAATCCTAACAGTAAACTGTTCAGAGACATAATGCCATATTCATAATATTCTAATGTTATGCCATGCATGTGTTATAACAATCCAATTATTGTTTAAAATGCTACCATACCATCTAATGACTTAAAGACATTTTGTTCAATTTTCAATTGCCAAGCATTTGCTTGAAATTGTTTTTGAATGATACCACATTAATTCACTAGTATTCATAGGAATTAAAATTGTACAGATCCAAGGAAACTGCATAATCATTTTTGTGGTTTTTTTTGAAAGACAACCTTAAATTTGAAAGTTGCCATAATTATGATTAAATAACCATTCTGTGGACTGAGAATGTGATACTTTTCTGGCTACAACCCACTATGCATGGTAATTAGTCATTCAAAAATTTGTTAAATAAAGTGATACTCTATTCTTACCTCATTTAATTCTTAATTCGTCAAATTAGGGGCATGGAGAAAAAGTGTCAAAACTGTATCCTCTCAACAGCTGGGCCAACTTGGCTCAAAGATCATAAACACAGAGAAGAAAATGTGTGGTTGGCCCATTCTCTGATCCTTCTTTTTGTTTTCCAGATACCCTTGGGTGTAATTCCTTTACCTTCCACAGAGAGCTATTTTCAAAGAGAGTAATGCGCTATTTTCCCACAATTAATTATTGTGCCTCAAATCAGAGTCTGGGCCCTGGATACCTATCAAAGCCCTTTGGCTTGTTAAATGACTCTCCAAAAACAAAACAAACAAAACAAAATAAAACAAAACAGGTTTAGGCATAGCACCTGTCTGTTGCCTTCCAGGAAGCGAGAAAGTCTAATTAGTAAATAATACCCAAAGATCCACCAGCTATGATATTTTCAGCTTTCAGTGGTAATGAATTTTCTTACCCTAAAATTATTTACAGCTACCTTAATAGAGTGTTTAGGGAAAAAACCAGGTGGAAATAAATGGCAAAACATGATCTGAGGGGTATTTTCTCTTTTATTTTGATACTGTGGGCCGAGTCCAAGTTCAGTGCTGTAACCACTATCACTCCTATTTATTGTTAATTTTGAAACAAGATCCTACAGATTTGCCCAGGCTGGGCTTGAACTTACGACCTTCCCGACTCAGTCTCTTCAGTAGCTGGGGTTAGAAATGTGCACCGCCACGCCTGGCCCTGAGAGAAAGGCGTTTCCTTAATCACACATCAACTGCATTAGACAGGGCTGGGGCAATGCCATCATGACCTGCTCCCTCGAAATATGAATAGAGGTTTATGAGGTAATAAATTATTGTGAATGATTAAATGAGCAAAGTCCAAACATGAACACAGGTGTCCATTGCTACTTGCCGATTGGTGTTGACTTTGGGTGGCTGTCACTATCAAGGGCAGCTCCTGCTGATGTCCCTGAGGGTTAAGTTCACAGCAGGCCTGTGTTTCTTAAGGGGAACAGATGGCTAGGGGATGGCACGGGAACAGAAGCAGATTTATCCTGCCATGCTGTCACCTCTTGGTGAAGGACCTTAAGCGGGTCATGTGACAAGAGTGTGGCTCAGAAGTGTCCAGAAAGTCAAGGCCTGAAGGTCATTCTTCACTTTCAGCAGAGCAACTGCCCCTTTTGGATGGCTGTGTAGTCAGCTGCTGCTGCTGTTGTTGTATGTGTGTGTGTGTTTGCATATGTGTGTGTGTGTCTGCAGGACTGTGGGAATCCTCTTAAAGATTTTATGTACCTTCACAACTATTTAATTGGCTCAATATGATTGTGGACTTACTGAAATATTTTGGGGGGAGATTGTCAAAGAATGATAGAAATACTACTTTGAAGGGGAAAAATGAAGCGATTCTACAGGAAGCCTGGATTGTGGGTCCATCCTGCTGTCCTGCTGGGAGCCCTGGTGCTTGGGAAGGAGCTGTGGGCAGAGCTGCCCTGACACTCGGGATCCCTACACCACAAGCACAACAGCGCATGGCGTCGACACCTGCTTCTTCATGCCCCAGTGAACTGGGAGAAATAAAGAGCAGTTCACTTTAATTGAGGGTTGACTTTAGAGGCCAGGCTTTCGGGATGTTCTTGTCATGCGATGTTCTTGTCTTTGCATCTTGTTACACGAAACCCAGGCCTTTTGGTGAGTTGTCCCAGCTATGAAGAGCTACTGTTCCTGCCCTCTCAGTCCAGGTGGGGCTCTGTGCAAGGCATGCCAGACCCTGGAGAGTCTGGGAAAGGCTGCCCAGCCCAGCTCCCTTCAAAGAGACAACAGCCCGATAATCTTTCCCTGTTACTTTTTTTTTTTTTTTTTCAAAATGCACCACTTTTTCTAAAGCCATTTACCTCAGTTACCTTCTCATACAAATGCTCATATTTCCTTGTCCTTCTTTTTCAGGCATGAGAATCCCCGATAAGCCATAGTATATGGTGCAATATACACTACAGCAGAATTCAGGGTTTTTGAGCTTAGATGCAGGAAGGTTTGGAGAGAGAATGACTGAGGTTTTCCAGAAACAGTGAAAGACAGACACATCCTTGTGCTCACGAATCCCAAGGGATGGTGAGGGTACAATAAAGACAAAGTCATATTAAGTTGGATTAGACTGGGAATGTACACTTGCAGAAACCATGCTGTTAAAAGCATCCAGGAGAAAAAGAAAAAATGCATGAAAGAGGGGGACAAATAGTATCAGCTGACTTATCAACGGTGCCAATGTATGTTACTTGAAAATGGAATGTTTTTGAATGGCTTAGTGATATAATTTAGAAGTAGAATTATTTATTTAAAGTAAGAAATTCTATGAAGTTACTTATTAAAAATAAAGGAATAGGGACATTTCTAGACAAAGCAAAGCTAAATATTAAAATGCAGACCTTCACTGAAGGAAATTCAAATGTATCTTAGGATAAAAAGCCAAAATGAAGATTTAAAATGCTAGATAACACAGTGCATAAAGAAAATAGTGAACAGAAAGTTTAAGCTGAACAAAAATTGATCATTTTAATGTGTTTTATAATAATAAAATAATGTCTAACCACCTGGATTAGAGCAGTAAGGTAAGTTCAAAGTTCTGGAGAAAAGTGTACATGACTTAGATAGTGAGTGGAATCAGAGAACTGTGTGGCAATTGTGTTACCAAGAAGAATGGCAAAAATCCATGTTAGGTATAAATTTCAATAAGTTATATGTATTCAATTTTCCATCATAACCATGAGACTAGAAATAGTATATGTACCTTCCAAAAAGGCAAAGAGAATGAGAGAAAATAAGATGAATAAGTCAAGAAGCAATGACAATAATTCTGACAAAAGCACTAGAAATATTTTCCTAGTAAACACTCTCAGTATAAATAAACTGAATTTCCCATTTAAGGGATGAGGCCTATGTATATAGGTAAGTGCCTAACTCAGCATCATGCCCATCATCACATAGGACTCTGAAAGGTAGGAAATGCAATAGAAGATGGTGTGTGTAATATTAATGCAAAAATATATTTTTATAATAATAGCACAAAAAGTCTTTGAAATAAAAAGCATGACTTGAGTTACTAATGTCTCAATAGAGAGATGTAACAATTTGTATGTATGCAGTAATATAGCTTCAAAATACATATGTACAAGAAACTGACATTTGTGTATGGAAATAAAAATCAATCACAGAAGACTTTAATAGTCTCTTAATAATCAATATATCAAGTACTCAAAAAATCAATAGGCACACAGAATACTAAACCAACATCAACAATTATAGACTAGTGGAAGATATTGAAGACATATGCCTACACAATGCCTAACAGTGTTTTCAAGACCCTCAGGAACATTTAGAAAATTTAACAATATGTGTTGTCAAATGAGTTGTTTTATTTCTTCACATTTGTTTTGGCTTCGAGACGAAGATCTCCCTGTGTTGCCTAGGCTGGTAAGTGGGACGCTCAGGAGATCCTCCTGCTTCAGTCTGTCAAATAGCTGGGCTTATGAGTACACCCAGAAACACACTGTTCAAAACTCAACTGCAGCTACCCAAGATCTAATAGCATTTTTCTATCCATCTTAAAAATGGAAGCATTAACTTTGATTTAAACTAGTTGTAAGTCTTTGTAAGTACTATCTTCCAAGTAGCTAGTGAGTTTCCTTAGGTGATTTCGTGAATCTGACTTTGGGTCATTTTTAAATTTGGTTATCCATCAATCCAAGTATTGGTTTACCCCAATTTGTAAGACAGCCTGCTTACCTGTCCAGGTGGGACATAACTGTTTTGGAGATGTCTGCACCTGCTTCTTGCAGTACTCGGATAATCTGAAATGGAGCACTTGGATTTCGTCCAGGATGGATAATAATAGGACAGCCCAGCTGAGCCTGGGCATGTGCTGTTGCCTGAAGAACTTTTCTTTCACTCTCAGTCAAAGGCCAGGAGCAACCGATTTCTCCAATAACACCGCACTTGATAGTGGTTCCGTCGGCTCCATAGAGAATTTCATTAGTAAGAACATCTGTAAGCTAAGGAAGGGTGAGAATGAATGTATTTTATAGACTGTGAATTTATCATGGCAAATGAATGAATTGACCTATTTAGTCATGCATTGCTTTAAAGAGCATGCTTGACATCATTTCAATTAGTATTGGTCAACGAGGAGGGCATTTTGCTGGAGAAATTCTGCAAGTTATTCTAGATATAAGATTCAGTAATGTCTTGCTGTGATTATTTAACTAGCACTTCAGAACTCTAGGAAGTTCCTAGAAGAAGAAGTGACTTTCTGAGCATACACTGAGCTTGAGGGGGGAAAACATCTATAACTTAATCTGGGAATAGCATCTATGAATACCACTGAATCTCTGTCAACTGTATCAAGTAATTCTTAAAATCTCCCTTATTTATTCAATCCTTTCCACTCTACAGCATATAGAATTCATAGCACACAATACCAACATTACATAGTGTGGCTCATCTGGATATTAGCTGCTAAAAATGGTCCGACAAATTTTTAATGCTTGCTATCAGCTTCGTCTTCAAATCACTTTAATTTTTTTCCCGCAATCTTGATTAGAAAATAGTAGTTTTAAATGCAAATAATTTTAAACGTTAACGGATCCTTTGTGAAGATATCAAGTGACATTCTGAGCCTATCAAACAGGCCATGAAAGATGCATAGGAATATATACTTATATGTATAAATCCATGTAAATACACATATGTGTTTGGGAAAGAAAATCCTCATGCAGAAAAGCTCTGCTGCTTTTTCTTTCTTTAATTGTCCATGTAAGTTTTACTCCCTTCTGCCCATTCTTGATTAAGATCACATTATTTTAAAAAATGAAAACATAAACAAGAGAATAGATTTCTTTTCAGCTCTCCTGTTTTGTAAAAAAAGGAAAAAGGAAAAGTAAATATATTTGCAAAAGTATCAAGTCTCCGCATGCCAAATTTCACTTTGCAGTGAGTTTTTATTGCTGGTTACTATAAAATCCATAGGAGAAATATCACACTTCCGTAACTGAAGTTTGTGATGGAAAAGAGAGGATTAGGGTTAGACTAGGGTGCCACAACTGGGTAGTGATATGATACATACAATCAAACTATTAACCAATGACCAGCACATTCAGATCTCCTTCCTTAACACTTTTTCTTTATTATATGAAATGTTACTAATTTACATCTCAATTAGCAGACATCTTTGAGGCTAGTGACTTTCTATACCACATTCAGCTATTTCTGAGCTAATGGCATTTTCAATATTTGGATTATTCTGAATGTATACACAAGTATTGTCAGAGAACTTAGGACTCTTTACCTCCTCTATCGACATGGCTCTGGTCTCAGAAGAATGAGTTGAATCCACATAGAATCCAGCTCCTGCGATGATGTGGACTCCAGTCTGTTCTGCGAGCCACTTCAAGGTCTGCATGTCCCTGCAGAGGCCAGTGGTTGTATTCTCTACTATGGCTCCTCCACCCTTAGCTTTAAAATAGGATAGTTCTTCCTTTACAGCTTCTGTCTCCTCATACAACTGAAGGTTCTCTTTATGGGAGTAAGGGTTTTGCTTAATCCAAAATAAGTTTTTCATCAGGATGGGTTCCTTAGAGGTGGCTTCGTGGCTTGGAGAAGGTGGGTGGTAACTGCAGTCAAAGGTCATTGTCAGATGTTCGTGGGTCAGGGTCCGGCCCAGTTTGCCTGGATCCATAGGGCCCAGAACTGTTTGCACCTTTCCACTTAAGAAAGACATTTCCTTAGGCACCACCAAGGAAGTGTTCTAAAAAGTTTTCTAGGGGAAAAAAAAAAAAACTACAGTCAAAAAAATGAACACATCATACATGCAGTCTGTCAGGGGTGGAAGCTGACTGCATACTTGTATAAGGAAGAGAATCATCCAAACTAGAGATGTGACCTCGCTTATCAATTTGGCAGAGTCAGAGTCCATCTCTATGCAATTTTGAATGATGTGCATGGCATTATGTACCGCCCACCACTTCCATGGGGACACCTCTACCTTACTTAGCCCCACCCTTATCCACCAGAAATATTTCTTTAATATTAATTCTCATTTAATTTTCACCGAGTTTTATCTCATTAGTTATACTTCCCAGGATAATTCAATGGTAATCATTAAAAAGTTTTCCATAATCAATAACATCAAAACTAGTCAGATAGCAGTACTCTTGTCATTTTCATCTAACTTAAAAACACAGACTATTACTTATCCCATTATTCATCTGTTATGCTAGTGAACAAACTTCTGTTGAAGGCCCACTATGTGCCTGAAATTGGAGCTCTAAAGAAACAAAAGATGACTTCTCTAAATGGCATGGATTTGCAGAGGAAGTCCCTAAGACAACTAGGGCAGAAGAAGCACACCTCAGTTTCCTAATGAAAAAACAAGGACAAAAACAAAACCCAAATGAAAATACAAATGAAGGACCCACCAAATTTCTACTATGGGCTTCAAGAACCCTAGGTTGAGCGCTTGTGCTTTGAAAGCTCATTCTCTAAGTAAAGGATGTGGCTTTTGAAGAAAAAGGCTGTTGGAAGTGTTTGCAAACACGTACCTGGCCAACAGCAAAACCACTGTGGGGAAGTTCTGCACTGGGGATCAGCCAGACATGGTCAGAGGGTGGTGGGAAAAACTGACCAGGTACTGAGAAGACAAGAGCATCTTTTGAAATTCTCCAATTGTTCTTGCACAAGACATTCTGAAATCACTATTTTCCCCCCACATCTCTTTGAAGACACAACATTCTAAGAATCTGTTTTCTTAAAAGCAAATTAGAATAACAATGTACACTGTATAAGTTGCCCCAAGAATTATTTGTGTGACCATGGGTAAAAATTCCTATAAAACTATTTTGCACACAGTCCATGCTCAACAAGCAGTAGTTCTGTTCTAAAATGAGTGTTAGTTTTAAGAATTATATTGTACTTCCTGCGTCACTTCATTTCACAGGAAGTGATTGATCAGAGGGGATATAATTTGAGAAGCAATGGGAAAATTTTTAATACATAGTGTACTCAAAGGATACAGTAAAAATAAAATCAGAGGTCAGGAAATCGTGTTAGAAGCTTATACACCAAAGCATATGCAGACATAGCAATTATCTTGAACTCAGGTATTCGAGAAGTACTGGCACAGAGGAGTGACTGATTTTGATTTTGGTCAGAAAATACCAATTCTTGTGGCCACTGTGGTCCTATATTTTGTTGAATAATGCTATTCCACAAGGTGAGTTTCCTGCAGGGAGGCAGTTCACAGTTTTTTCTCGGAGAATCACTACACCATCAGTCCCTACAGGGGGCAGCATGCCTCACTGAGGACTTCTGGAAACTTGCTGTCCAATACCTTGCTCCTTACTGAGAGCAAAGAGGACATATTTTATTCTTCTGGTTGATGGAACCACAGCACTATTAACAACAGATTCAGTCTTCCTGATGTAGTTGGCTGTTTTCTTCCTTCTGGCTGACAGTGTCACAGATGTATTCTGGAGAGTCACAGAGGGGAGGAAATTAGAATAAATTGATAAAAACACTACCACTCTGACTAGAGAAGTGCCAACCTTTGTACTTAATTGCTCTACATTTGAAAGACCAGTGGGGTATATCTCAAGCTCACAAGCTGCGAGTCTTTGTAAAAAAGAAAATCACTTTAGACATGCCACCTCATCTGGGAGACTCCTTTGATGCTCGCAGACAGAACACACTGGCTCATCCCAGGAACACACAAATGTAACCCACACTCACAGGATAAGGAAAGATTAAAGAACAACCAACACAGCTTTAAGCTGGGATGCATCTTTAAGTGGGGTGGAAATATGCATCTAGAATTCATGGCTGCTGTACAGCTGAGGATCCCTTTTCTACCCAATTCAGCCTGAAAGTCTTTCTCTTTTCAAAATTCACACAGTTAGGAGGGAAGCCATGGACCATAGCTGTGCAGTTAGAAGTGATGATAAGCACGAGAGGAAGCTTCTGGAGATGTCTACAGCATCTACAAGAAGTTTTGGTATCCCACATCCTGCACAGAGCTGGTAGGGAAAGGGACGGCTGGAGTGATAAACAATAGCCCAAAACTTTGTTTTTACTCCACACAGGAAAAGTGAATAGTCTGAGAGGATGATGGAGCCGTTCATACAGTCTAGCCAAAGACATAACCTTCTAATCTCAAGGAGTCTAGAATATAAAGAATGTTTAGAAAAAGAATAAGAGGAAGAAAATCAGAGGCAGACCAACACTATGACTCCTATGCATCTGGAAACCAGAGACCACTGAGCAGGATTTGCCTCTGAAAAAATGCATTGACCCATTAACTTTTATAAAATGTGTAGAAACTTTCTCTAATTCCTGAAGATTTGGTGGGAAAGGACTAATTTGGAAACAATTTTAAGTCGGTTTCACAGAAATTGTGCCGCAGTTACTGCTCCCTGACCATTGTGATGAAGATAATTCTGTCAACTGATGTGAGACATCCTTGTCAGCTGCATTTCGTGTTTCAGTGGAAGGACTGTAGAACTCTGCATATTTTAGATGGGTGGGTGGGATCTTTTCTACTTGCCATTCATCATCCTCTTTCCCCAGACGTGTGCTCTTCTCCTGACCCTGATGCCAACATACCAGTCCTGCAGCTGGTTGAAGGTACCAGCCTTGCAATTGTTAGATGCAATGTCCAGATATGCAAATTGATTGTTCGCACATTCATTTTCAGTCCACTGCCCCAACTTCTACAACTTGTTCTATTGCACTCATTTATTTCCCTGTGTAACCCCCTGCTGATAACACATGGTAAGGAATATCTGGGATTTATGAAGGAGAAGATATGAAGTGGGTATCTCAGAAGCCATGTGGGGAGGCCAATCACCTACAAAAAGCTCAGAAGGACATTGCTACAATCCAGATAAAAATCAGGCAGTGGCTTGGTCTGAGATGACATCAGGGAATATAGCCAGAAAGCAGGGAGAGCAGATGGAACTTTCTAACTGGACTTGCTGACTTGCTGGTACTAAAAAAGTATCCTTCAAATAAATGGCCCAAATATATCAGGCCTTCTATTTTTTTATGTGTTACATCACGCAGTGCAGCAGCACTCTATAAACACAGCCCTTAAAGCTGACATTTGATTTGTGACAAAAATATTTTTAAAACTGTAAAACATTTTTAAAAGCTTGTTTGAATACTTCCATCATGCAGGTTCAAACCTGTGAGACACCTTCTCCCAAACAGTGAGAACCTAGTGGCTGCAGATTGACCACACTGGGGGGTCCTCCTTGCTGTCACTTCTTCACTTTCCTCAGATATTTACGACAAAATGGTTTCACTACATGCAGATTTATAACTTTTAATATTAAACACTATCAAAAAAATCAATAACCATACCAGAATACAGAGAAAGATATCCAACCATGTCAGTACACAGAACTATAAAGGGACCCAGCAAGTTCTTCAAGGCATGACGTACATAAAACTAAACAGCTCAGGATACAATGAACAGTTCATATCTTAGATCCAGAAGAAAATGGTGGGCTTCATTCCTAGGATTTTTTTTTACTAAGAAAATAGTCTGGGGATATTAAAATCACAAAACCCATCAATCTGGTGCTTGACTGAATAGATTCAACTCATGGCTTAAATGACTCTTCCGTTCAAACAAATGTGAGACATCTGGTCAACCCTGGAAGTTTTGCGCTCTCTCTCTCTCTCTCTCTCTTTCTTTCTTTCTTTTTTTTTTTAAGGTTTTTTGAGACAGGGTCTCGCTTTGTGGTTCAGGCTGGCCCTGAGCTCAGCCTCCAACTCACATCACAGCAATCCTCCTGCCTCTGCCTCCCTAGTGCTGGGATTACAGGCATGAGCCACCACGCCCGGCCCTGTGATATGTGGTACTGATTGCTGCTGGGGTGAGTCTCCATGCCCAGTATTGTATGTGGTTTCTGGGGATCGAACCCGGGTCCTTGCGCTTGTAAGACAGGCGCCAGAACCACTGAGCTAACTCCCTGGCCCATCTCTCTCTCTCTTTCTCTCTGTCTCACATACACACACACTATGGATTTTGCTAACTAGCACTACTGACTTCTTGAAGTTATTTTTACTTGCTTGGTCAGTTAACTGAGAACCACATGTTCTTGTTAAAAGAGAAAAAAGTAAAAGAGGGAAGGAGGAACACAATGGGAAAGAGAGAGGAAAAAGAGGGGGGAAGACCACTGTATCTCTAATGAGGTCCAAACACAACATTACTCACCATCAAAACACTTTAGCCTTAGGACTATGCAGTAGTGTTTTCCCAACACTGTTGGAATAACTGACATTTACGTTTGCCTTTTCTACTATATGTCTGTCTTAGTTCTTCTTCTTAGAAGAAGGCTCTATACTCAAGGGTGTAACAGCATTGGAGATATTTTCTTGATTTCACCAAACATGTATGTCTGAGAGCAAGATATGCACCAAGGTTAAAATTTCCAAGTCTTTTTCTTCACAGAGAATTCTCCACCCTGAAGTTAGTCCTCAGCTTTTTATAGATGGGATTTTCTGTCTCTTGGATTCCTAGCAATAGTTCGTCTCCCAGAAACAGCAGTATTTTCAGCAAATTGTACAGCTGGTTGTTAAACATATTTGGTCATCAAAGAACTTTACATTTTTTGTTATTTTTAATTCCAGCCACACCAGAAATTAATGTCTGAAATATTTTAAATACCTATATTCTTCTACAGTTACATTTAGAAGTCTGTGATTTTTTTTTTTTTTTTCCTGGGCAGTATTGGGAATTGAAGTCAGAGTTTTGTGCATGCTGGGGCGTCACTCTATCACAGAGCTGGATTCTCAGAGCTAAAAGCCACTTCTCATTGGAAGGACAGTACTTTCAGAGTCAAGAGTTCCTGGCTCTTGTGCTTAGTAGCTGTCACTTTGGGCAAGAGACTTAACCCTAGTGAGCCTGTTTTTCCATGTGTGAAATGCAGAAGCCAAATCAACTTCCCAGAAACATGGAAGCTTCTGTGATGTCCTCTCACTCAATGGAAATTTATTTTCTTAGCTTTCTGTGAATCCCTGTCAATGAAGTCTATTCTCTAAGGATGACTTTTACAATATGTATTTTATTTGCATATCCAGACATTTATATATATAAATGTAATGGGAGTGTACATTTTACTTCAGGTCCTTCACAATTTTAAAGTCAACTCCAGGAGGGGTGGGTGCTTCAAAAGAACCTGAAACTTGGAGTCTTGGCTCCAATGTTTCATCATGTGACTGTAGAAAATTTAAAAGTTTTAGATTAATTAATTTTCTCACCTAAATGTTAGAATAATATCTGCCTGAACTATTGCATAAGATTCGAAGTGAAAAGTAAATCAAATGACAACTAAAAGTACCACTGAAGTTATAAAGCACCATTCAAATGTTTGGAATTATTACTATACATCAAACTTTGAATTATTTTCCAAATATTTGCTTAGTATCCTTAGGCAAATGAAGCTAAACTTGTTCTTTTTAAAAACTAACAATAGGGGGTTGAAGTTTATGAATCAAACTGAGGCTCTAATTTGCCTGTAAATGAATTTCTTCACTTGAGGCCTGTGATTGTTAAAAGCAGATTGACTGTGGCGATTGACATTGGAACTCATTAGGCTTTTCGAAATGCCCACCAAAGTGATTACAGCTCCAGGGGGTCCTCATTATCCATGGGCTACTGGAACTGGAAATGCTTTTTTAAATGAATGTGCTTAATACAGTGCATTAGTTAGTCTCCAAAGATGGCCTTCAGTAAGCCTGGTTTCCAACATTCACATTCTTCTGCAGCTGCCTTACACGCTGATCTTGAGCTGGCCCATGACTCATCTGAGCCAAAAGAACATAGCCAAAGTGACCTGATGCCATGAGGGACCTGCATTTTAGAAGTAGCTTCTGCTTTTGTGTTCTGAGGAAACTTGAGCTGCAGTGTAAGAAGTCTGGCTGGCTTCCCATGGAAAGGAGAGGCCCTGAGACTACATGCATGGGGTGGGATCCCCAGCCACCCAAGGACCTGGCTGAAATCTGCCTTTTCACTGTGTGGTGTAGGCTATGCATAATGGAGGGAACCGTCTTTGATGTTCTGGTCCAGCCAAAGACCACAAGTGAATGCAGACCCCTCAGCTCTTAAACTGTTGTTTAAACCCCTGGCTTATGGAGAGACTGCTTAAATACATAATAGAAAATTATGGCACAATTAACATGGTCTTTCAAAAGATATTTGATGATTTAAAGATGCCCTTATGTGAAAAGTAAAACACAAAACTACTTTAACTTATACATAAGCTTTGTTTCTTTTTTTAACCATGAAATTTTTTTCTTTCTCTTCTTTACTTGTATACTTTGCAGGATACATGTAAAACTTCATGACTAGATGTAAGATGTTATATCTACTTTTGAGTGGTAGAAGGAGCAATGATTAATTTTATCTTTGCTACAATTTAGTCTATTTTTCAGGTTTTATGTTTATGTGTTATGTTTATCATCAAGGCAAGGGAGTAAAATGGAAAAAGATCACTATTGCCTATGTTCTCCATCATACACCTATAGTGATGTCACATTTAAAGTAACCAGATACAGACTTTGAATCTTTCAGCCAAAGCACAGAGGCAGCAAAGATTTATGTACTCAAGAGCTATTTCGAAATCTTATTATCACAATGTTGCTAATCGCCAGTCTAGTCAGGGATTTGATATTGTTTCTTGTACACATATTTCATACTAAATTATGTGGCATTTCAGTATCTCTGGTTCACTTTGATTAAGCTCAGGCCATCTACTTAAGTCCTCAGTGGAATGACCTTGAAGCGCAGGACTCCAGGAGGAAGTTTTGGAGCACAATTTTGGAAAAGGTTCAGTGTGCTGAGTAATTTTTGTCACAATCAAGAGAGACAGGAACAAAGCTCCCACTTGAATACAATCCAGTGTGGGGTTAGGAGCAAAAATGGGGCTTTTCAAGGAGATTTTTTAAAGGGAAGTGTCACGAAGTATGAGTGTGGGTCATCAGTTATTTGTGAGTGATTTCAAGCAAAAGAAATGTCACATTAGGATAAACCATGTCAGTACAGAACCTTAAAAAATCCTTCTGTAAGGCTGATGAGCAGCTTTTACAGACCAGCAGAAAATCAAGAATAAAGATGAAACTAAGCAGTTGTGATAGATTTAATAAATATTTATTTAGCATCTGCTAAGTGTAAGATATTGTGTCAGGCAGGGCAGGTCTATGGGAACCCAAAGAGAAGATTTTCCACTCTCATTTGGAGGTCAGAAACCAATAAAGATGGATTTTATTTATTTAGTGAGCTATCCTTTCTTGAGTTCCCACTGTGTGTTGGGCAACACTTATAGTAGACTACATCTCTAATCTTGAGTTTTCACAAATCCTACTAGGTCAATATGATATGAAGAAAGCAATGTCAAGACAAGTTAAGAAACTTGTTAGAAGGCTGGGGAGTTGGGATTTACACTTGAATAAGTTTAAAAAATGCCAATTGTTGATTGAAAACAGCTCTTTACCGACAGTTGTTAAGAATCATCAAATCTAGTTAGCCTACAGAGAAAAGAAGAATAGCCAATGTATTGAATAATTTTCATATGCCAGTTGCAGCATGTAGCAAATTACGTGGGGGCAATCTCTGTAGTCCTTGCAATTTAAATGTCAGCATTCCCTCTGATGCTGCATCTACAAAGGCCTATGCAGGTAGACAGACAGACAAACTTGGCTTTCAATTAGGACTCCTGCCTCACTTGCATCCACTAGTGTCTAAGTGCTGTAAATCCCACCACTGTAATTGCTCTTTAACTCAGGTTCTCCTCTTCACCTTCCAGGCACTACCCCATCAGGGAACCCATCAACTCCCAGAAGGATGAGAGTCAGAGCTTTTGACGGTCTTCCTGGCTTTCCTCTCCACCTTCCCAAACCTACACACTGTGCCTTCATGAAATGTAGACATGAATACCTGAGTCCTCTTCTAACATCTCAAAACAAATCAAAAATAAAGTATGATAGTGCCCTATATAACTGCTGCTCTTGCCTGAATTCTACAATTCACCTCCTAGGGTCTTAGAATGGGTTGATGTATCCTTGGTGCCAGCAGGAATATTCAACCCATTGTAACTCTGCCTACCTAAACCTTCTCCTGCCAAAGCTGATTTCTGCCTGGCCTCCAGGAATCATTTCTAGTTAGAACCTTTTCTTGATGTTCTTCTTTGTTGTTCAAGACAGATAAGGTGCTGGTTTTAGGTAGTCTTAGAGCACCCCAATTTTACTTTAAAAATATACTTCCTCTGTTTTATATCTATCAGATACTAAGGGCAAGTCCATCTCTTATCTGCCATTTAGCTCTCAGTTCTCTGCAGTGTCCAGCACATAGTACGTACTCAGTTAACACTTGTATATTTGCTTATTTTTGTTTCCAACTTACTCTGCTCGTGACTTGCACAAATGAAACATGTAATGACATAAGAAATCCAATAGTAAAGCCGGAGAAAAATTTTATAAATTATGGAGGCTTAATCAGGACCAGAAAAAAAACCCCCATAAATCCATAGTCCATTTAGGTTAATGGTTGTCAGAAAAGAGCTAAATTTTGTCTAGGAGCATTGATTTAATGTTCTGACAAAAGAGAATTCTGAGATCATAGCTCACTCTTTTGATGGAATATCACCTTCATGCCTAAATCTAAACAATCTAAAATAAAGCTAAACAATTAGTAAAAGGCATCAAGCCTTTGTGACGATGGAGACCTGTACTCTTAGTACGCTGGGAGGCTGATGCAGCCTGGGTGATTCAATAATTTCAAAAGACCTTCCCTCAAAATTTAAAAAGAAATTTAAATAAAGAAAAAGTGATGGGGACACAGCACAATGCAAAGGCCAGAAGTTCAATCCCCAGTACCACAGAACAAAAATCATTGACAATGTTTCTTTGAAAGTTTGGCCTATGGAATTTGAAGCCATATTTTTTTTTTGATTTTCTTATATCTCCATATGCTAAGCTCTCAGAAGACACTAAATAAGCCTTTTTAGCTTATTCTTTTATGCTCAAGAGAGTACCACAGAGGAAAACATTTCAAAACTTTCTTTTGCTAAAGAAGAGCAAGACTTTGGCGCATACAAAAATAACCACAAGTGACTTCATCTTCCAAGACATTTCCTATCTGAATTAGTGGGAGTCAACTATAAATCAGAAAGCTATAAATACCTGGTAAAATTACAGCAGGTGATTCATGGTGACAGCTAGTCCATGGGAAGGAGTAAAACTCGACAATGATTTTAGGCGAACATTTTAAATGTGTAGCTCATCTGCACTAATTTCTTTTTAAAGGCAATTGATTATAAAAATAATATTCCTTGAATCACAGAAAGATTGTGTGATTCTACTGCACAACCAACTTCCCATAAAAATCACAGCTCCTTTATTTTAGAGACCATGAGCACACTAACTTTTAGAAAGTCTTCCATTTTGCTACTCTGCTCAGTTAATTCAGACTTACAAAGAACCAGAAGTAAGCATGTGTTTCTAAATGGTCAGGCCAAGTTTGGTGTAAAATAATGAGACAAAAAGTCATTAGGCACACATAGGTCACTTCAAGGAGCACGGGAGAGTTTTCCCAGTTGACTTTAGTCCATATTGTTTGCTCTGGAGACTTATCTGCTGCCTGTCTGGATATTTATTTGAGAAACACTGTGCCATACTTGAAAAAAAAAGGGTTTGAATTATACGTTTGACTTATTTGGTGACACTCTGATCTGTGGGCACCAACCAAGAGTGATGATACTAAGTGTCAAAAAAGCAGCTACGTGATAGCCCTCTGCTGAAGCAGGGAGCAAATCTTCAGCTCTGTGCTACCCACCTTTCAGTTCCACATGGAGGGAACATCATTTTAGGTACAAGCAAGGTAATGTGTTCATTAGCATTGTGCCCACTTCACACACGTTTGACCTGGAAGCCTATTTTTCTTAGAAAACTAAAAAATCTTGCTATAAATTGCAGATCGTTGGGGATAGTTCGGGCTTTGAAGCTATTGGCATCTGGGAAGGAAATGGAAGGAAGTCAGTCTTCCAGGCACTAATAGATTTCATCTGAAAACATTTCAATTATTTGTTTAGCGTGTGCTATATCTAAGGAAGATATTAAGAAAACAAGGAGGAGGAAAAGCAGTCTTGCCCATTGGAGGCTGTATTGGTGCATTTTCTCATTGCTGGGATAAAATACCTGACTCCCACAACTTACAGGGGAGAGTTTTATTTTAGCTTGTGGTTTGAGATGTCAAAGTTCATAGTCAGTTGGTTACAAGGCATAAACATGCCAGAGGCAAGTTGTTCACCTCCTGGTGACCAAAGACAGAGAAACAAGGAAAAGCCATAGCAAGAGATATGCATGCCAAGGTACACCCCAGTGACTCGTCTCAAACTGGGCCTTACTTCTTAAGAGCACATCTAGCTAGAAACTCATGGATCGATTAATACACTGATGATGAGTTTAGTGCCCCCCATGATCTAATTATTTTCCAATAGCTCACATCTGAACACACTAGACATTTAGGGGATATTTTAGATCTACACCATAAAAGAAGCTAACAAGCCCTCAACATAGTACTTCGCATATTGAGAATATTCAAGATGAACTGATAAGTTTTATATAGTAATGGGAGACTTAGGATATAAAGTAGAGTTCAGTGAATGTTAGGAAGCGAATCACTGTATGGTGGGTATGAAAGTAGAATTCCTTGTTTCTTTTTATCTTAAAAGCAGGACTACTTTTCAGGGCAAAGGCAAGCTTGGTTAGGAACTTTGTTTTTTCATTCTGAAACATGCAATAGTGTTGTAATTGTCATCTGAAAACAAAATTGGTTAAAAAGTTGGCTAAAATGGGGTGAAGGGGGAAAAATAATGAGATTATGATCAAAAAGAAGGGAAACAAAGTTTATGTACATAGGGGGTGGGGGTGGTAGGGTGGGTAGGGCTATGGGAAAAAATGAGAATTGAGTTGTGTCATATACTGGTACAAATTCTCATTGTTGAGTGCAATCATGATGTATATATGTAATGTACCAATAAAGATTTCAATTAAAAAAAAATTTGGCTAAAAGCAGCACAATTAAAGAATACTTAACTGACCTCTAACGTGTGCTATTAACTGATGGGAAAAATTAACTCAGAGTACTTAGAACATTTAGAAAGTTCACAGTAATTCTGCTCTGAACTAAACCTACAGGGGTGGTAAGTATTATTATTGCAACTTTGAGGAAATAGATGTGTCTTCACAAAACTCTATTCATACAGAAGCCCCAGCTTTCTATATTGCTTGCTTTATTTACTTCAAGAGATTTTATTATTTACAGTAAGAATGCTGGGTGTCTCCCAGAAGAGCTTAAGACATTCTACACACTTTAATTAAATCTCCTAATGTCCAGGAGAAGTAAGCAAGGGATCCACAGAGGGTGAGTCACCAAAAAGGATCCAACAGCAGATCACAGGATGTACTTTGAGATGAAATCCACTTTCAGTATTATTGTTCCCATTTCTCCAATGAGGAAATGGGGTTACTATTCAGACTAGGATGAGGTACCATATTCCATTTTGGCTGGAGGCAGAACACATGGCTGTAGGCTGTAGAAACATCTCCTGGGAGACCTTCAAAAATGGTATAATGACCATGACCTCAAAGGCTTTTCCTATGAGAGTTGACCAACACTTATATGTGGGCCAAATAAAATATATATTACTTTGTACTTTCTTTCGTGTGTGTGTGTGTGTGTGTGTGTGCGTGTGTGTGTGTGTGTGTGTGTGTATGTGTGGGTTCTGGGGCTTGAACCTAGGGCCTTAAGTGCTCTATCTCCAAGCTGTACCCCAGGCCTGGCTTTTTCTTATGAAAGAACACAGTCATGAATCCCAGTGTATTACAATGTAGAGCCTATTAGCTTCAGTTAACTAATTTATCAGGAGCTTGGCTGAGTTCTTACCTATTTTTATTTCTAAGGAGAAGTGAGTGAGCAATAGTCTAAAAGAATTAATGCCAAGAGTAGGGCTTAAGACACAGTAAAATAATAGGGCTAAATGCTGCAAAGACTGTAGTTTGTGCCCCCATAGTTTGTACATGTGCTAGAAGCTTGGTCTTTGGAGTAGTGATGTCAAGGGTGACATGCAAAACAACTGGCTCATTGGAAGTGTTGCCCTCAGAAGGAATTGATTTAGATCTCTTGGGGCCTTGGCTAGTTCTCATAACAGGGTTGTTATAAAAGAACAAGCCTAACCCCTGCCCAGTCTCTCTGGTTCCCTTTCTTCCCATGTAGTCTCTCTCTCTCTCTCTCTCTCTCTCTCTCTCTCTGTCTTTCTCTCACATACTCCTGTCATTACATTACTTGCCACTCTGTGACAACCAGGGGTCCTTGATGGAACAAAGAAAATATTATGCCATACTCTGAAATCTCTAAAACTGCGAACTAAATAAAGTTCTTTCCTTTATGAAGTACTGAGCACCGGGGGTTTTGTAATAGCAATGGCAAATGGACTAATACAAATTAGAAGACTTAAAACAAGTTTTGACTCTTGCTACTTCCCTTAGAACAGTGGTATAGACCCTAAAGTCAGGTTTTAAAACACAAACATACATGTCACTTTCACATGTGATCTGGTTTATAAATGAGCTTTGCTTCTGTTATAGGGAAGGAAAGAAGCCAGACCACTACATCTGGCCATGACATTTCTCTGTCAATCTGTCACTTTACAGTGTCCCCAGAAATACAACCATGGTTCCCTGAGAAACAGAAGCCTCAGTTTAGTAAAAACATTACTAGCAAAAGATAAACACTGTTATTCTAGTTGATAATTTGGCATCATCATGGTCTTAAACAGACTCATAGGTGCCAGGATGTGCCCAAGTTCTTTGGATTATCATTAACATTGTAATGAAAACACACAAAATGTATGCAAAGTAGTGTAACTTCAAACGAGAGACAGACTGATTTGGAAATAGGTTTTAATAGTGGGTGCATGAAAGAACTCAAGATAATAAATTCTTGCTTAGATTGAGAGCGTGTGGCACCCAACACTGATCCGTATTTGTGGGAAACCCTGCTTATGTGATGTACTACAAGTAAGACATGGCTCATTTCTACTCCCAAAACCTAATTTACAGCAGAGGGATCCAGGGCAAATTTGTAATAACTACATGGTTTTACAGCGATAATTACTCTTTCCCAGTCTGAAATGGCTGGAAATGGACTGTCTAGGGAAAAAGCCTTGCAAAATTAAGAAAAATATCTACCATCAAATAACAAGCTTTTAATGAACTAACGTGTACACAGAATATATGTAAAAGATGAAAGAAATTTAATCACACATTTTTCACAAAAACAGTGTACACTGATACATAGAGAAGGCTTTGTCCAGCATTATAGTTTAGTTCAGTACCTCAATCATGGCTATTACTTGCTTCTTAAGAATTCATGGAAAAGCATATTTTTAAGTACTATTCAATATAACTGTTTGGCTATATTCGTACACTATTATCAAGTAGAAATACTGATAGTTACTAAATATACTTTTGCAATATTGCCCATATACCCATTGACTATAGTTTAAATCTGTTTTGTATTTTACTTATATCTGCAACATTAATAACCTTAGTAAGTTTCCTGAATAAGAAATACATTCTGTCAAATCATAGATCTATCATCAAAACAGCAAATGATAAAATGTCATTCAAGTAAGGTATGGCTCTGAATTTAAATTAGTGGCTTTAGAGTAAATAAAAGATTAAATAGTTTAAATATAAAAATGTAAACTATATATAGTGAAAATATTTGTCGCAATTAATGTTAAATGCTATTTAGTCTTAGACTTTTTGAATTGGATGGGACTACTGGATCACTGAACTGAACTTTTTAATTTTTAGATACTATAACTAAAATCTTTGACCTTTCAAGGTCCAATAATCTACACTAGAAGCCATTTTTCCAACTTGTGAGCCTAGTGTTCTTTTTGTCAAGCCAAGAACATTTCTACTATGAAGACCACAGTGAGTTACCATGGTCTTCACTGATGTGGAAGTAATACTTAGTGGATAACACTACCTATTGGCCTAAAAGAGAGGCTATGATAGTCCACAATAAAACCTGACCCAACCCCGTTTTCATTGGATGACATGAAGCAAGCTGTTAGAGTACACAATGTTTTCCTTTACCAATTTGGAAAAATATAGACTCTGGTAATTGAAACTAACCTACTTAATTTGGTTGCTACAAGAAGTGATAATAAAAATAAGTCTAAAGCACCCAGCATAGCTAAGTAGAAACTAAATGCTTAATAACAAAAACTCATCTAAACTATATTTAAACCAAGAAGCAATAACCACTTGAGTCCTAATTAGGAAAGTGTACACATGAGCTACTGTGTGTCCTTCTAACACCCAAACAAGTTAATGGCACTATATATCTAACAAGCTCTGGGGCTCTTGGACTTTCTTAGTGTTTCTATAAGCTAAGCAGGCATCTGATTTTATAAATTATCTTTATGTTTACCTACACCATGCACTAACTACCAGTGGGGAACAAATGAGAAGTCTGATTTCTCAGAGACACCACTGAACCCTAACCAGAGAGCAATACTTGGAGCCTCAATTGTCACTAAGACCGAGGAATTTGCCGTAGCTTCATCCTGCAACCGATCTATGCAGAGCAGAAATCTTGCCAAATATTTTTCCCTAATAGTAAAATATAGTGTCCCAGGTGACATGCAAAATGGTCCAGTTTAATCTGACCTTTCAAAGGCAAATAAAAACTTATCAACTGTATTCTCTCAGATGAGAAATAGATCTTGCAACTGGAAAGGGTGGGAAGAATAGATCAGTAGATGTTAAAAGTGGCACAGAATGCAAAGTTCTGAGCAACGTGAGGCTATATTATGTATGGAAAATAGACTATGGACTGAGGTATGGCTCAGAGGTAGAGCACTTACCCAGCATGCATAAGGCCCTGGCTTTGATGCTAATTTTCTCCTTTGTGCTTATCTGTATTAACATAGATTCATTTTGCTGTACATAAAAAGTTATTTTTTAATGGGAAAATAGAATTTATTTTGTCTCTTCTATTAAAGAAACTAAAGTCTTGTGATGTCCACATCAAAAATGGAACAGGAAGGCTGAGAATGTTAGTAGTTATGATAGGAATGGGAATTGGATCCAGTACTTGGTATTAGGCTTGACATTACTTGGCCGGGGAAGCCAGTCTGATGTGAGCTTTTCTCCCTTGTAAATACTAAACAGTGAGTTGTAAACGCTTTCCAACCATCTCTAAGCTCCTACTCAGCATGCATTTTTTTTCACCTACAGGTTTCATTTCTAAACTGTATGTCTCCATCTCAAATTTAAACAAGCTCTGCTTTCAGTGTTTAATTACAATTTAATGGAAATGCTGGTTGCATTCAAATTAGCTCTTGGTTTTCACATCACGAATGTGCATCCAAGTTATTGTGTCATTATAATCTCATGTTATAATAGCTTCATAATGTAAGTCCCCGCAGGGTTGAATTAGTAGTTTCCTATGGTAATCGCCCATCACCATAATATCATAATCACATAAGCACAGGCCTCACATGCTTCCACTGCGATCGTTTTGACATTGTAAGAGCATTTTAATAGTATTAGCACAGATTCTCTGGAGAAATCATCTCATCGTCACTGCATTACCGTAGAAGATGAATCGTGATCGTGTTGGGGCCAAATTGTTGAATGTAAGAGCTTACGGAGAAAGTAAGGCTCAGCATGGATACATTTCAGTTTTGCCAAAGGTCACTGCATTCTGCACCACGGTCAGGTCACCCGATTATCTTAGCCAAACAGACATGCTGTCCTAAGATATTATGCTTTCTCTTTTTGTCTGTTTGCGTAGGAGTCACACCCCCATCATAAGCTGGGTTCGTCTCTCTCTGTGGTATTGAAAGGAAAAGGAGGCTTGGTTTCTGTCTTCAAAGAGTTTACAGTTTAATCAGATTGACAACAAATTACCTAAAATGGGTGCTCTTATGGTGAACTAAGTATTCTGACACCAATGCTGTTACTCAGGGGTAAGAGTGACCAAACTATGGTTTCCCGAGTACAAAAGCTTTAATAAGTGATAATCCTAATGACTGTGTGGGAGTAATGGGGTGCACTTCACTAGGATTCTGGTTGGCATCTTTTATTCATTAATTCTGGGGAGAAAAGTCTCTGAAGATGCTAATGTTAGACACAGATGCAGCCCTGTTCAGGAACGGAACGAGAACGGTCTCCCCAGAGGTCTGTCCTCTCTCCCGTGAGGATGAAGTGTCAAAGGAATGAAAGGAGAAAGGCTGAGACCCACATGGAGGCAGGGACTCATGGGAGATCGTGGTCATGGTCATCCTCACCAGGGGATTCTTCTGGCCTGGGCTGAGTCTCACAGCAGCAGGTCAGTACCGAAGAGTGGACTGTTGCAAAAGGCAGCATGCTGGTCTCTGGCTCTCACTATGAATACTTCCTCTTCCATCTGTACGCCACTCTTTGCCACAGTGTGACAGGGCCCCGGGCTTCTTTGCCCTTCTAGTCCCCAGAATGGGAACTACATAAACCTCTTTCTGTATATCTTCCCCAGCCTCCTAAATTTTGTGATAGTCCCAGAAATGGGCTGATACGGGCAGGAACCTCTACTGTTTCCAAGGCAGAGATGCTGGATGTTGCTGATTATCATTCAGAGAAGTGTTAGCAAGCTGTCTTGTCATGCGTCAGACCAATGACTGGAGAAAAGAAACTCCTGCTCAGAAAACCAAAACAAAAATACTTCCCTGCCCTCACAGCCTCCTCAGTTTGCTTGTGCAGTTGAAAACACAGGGTGAAATGACCATCTTGGGTCCATGAAGAGTGGTACGCCACACAGAGACTGGCAGGATGTTGTGTTCACCAGGGGTCTCTCGCCTTCTAGTATTCTCTGAGGATACCATCAGATAATTGCAAATGGATTATTATAACTCACAAAGCATCTCCTCCGTGCAGTATTCGGTGAGGACAACGTCCCAGCCAATATTTACCACCAGGCCTAGCCCAGGCATGGACATTCTGTAAATATTCATGGGAAGATGAATACATTAACTTGACTAGAAAGAACACACATGTTTCAGAGCAGCTGTGGGCCTGAAAACATAGGGAACAGATCTGAAATACATACTGTCTTGCAGCACTAAAAGCAGAAGAATTAACAACTGGCAAAACATCTTGTATTCTTAAAGACTTGCTTGGCTTCTTGTTTGTGGCCTATCAAGGCATTGTGAGGTATCATAATCACTAATTTTACCTTTCTTGGATTGTGTGGGCCTGGGAGACCTCAGCATTACTCCGAGGTTCAGTTACTGAAAAGCAGTAATAACACTTTTTTAAACTGGAACACAGGATAAAGACAAGCTCTCTAAGTGCACAAAGCCATTACCAACTAGCTGTGGAGCAGAAAAGCCTATCACGTAAACAAAATTAACTGTCCTTTTGGAACTTCTTCACTTCATGGTGAAGTCACTGGGGTAACTGCTCTTCTATTTTTTTTTTTTTTTTGAGATAAAAATCTCAATTCATAGTTCAGGCTTGTCCTCAACTCACGCTCAAACTCAGCAATCCTCCTGTCTCTACCTTCCGAGTGCTGGGATTACAGGCATGAGCCACCATGCCTGGCATTGTGGTATGTGGTACTGATTGCTGGTGGGCGAGTCACCATGCCCAGCAATAAAGTTGAAATGCTAAAGGTGTGTCTTTGGATAAATGGATCTGTGGAACACAGTTCTATCATCACTAATAAATTAAACAGCCTTAAAAGTGATCTCTAAAGTCCCTTTCAGATACAAGTTTTACAACACTAGGTGGATAGGATGTTGTAGCTTCTCTATGGGTTGTTTGTTTAAAAAGTATGTAAACAAGGATCTATGTGTGTTGGAAAATCACACAGATCTCTTCTACACAAGGACCATGAAATTTACTAACGTTCTCTCCACACGGAATTCTTTTCTGATGTTCCAGGAGACGAACTACTCAAGCAATATTATGGTATTTTCTTTACTGTCAGCTTACTAAAGGAGCAGATTATTACTAATAGAGCAAGGAAATAAAAATACTTCACAATCCAGAAGTTTCACATTGTTGCTTATCATCAGTACTTCTACTGCTTGCAAGAAAGAGTAAACTAGAGGTATATATACAATCATGAAGGTTTTCTTAACTCCTAAATATATGACACTGTCTAAAGGAACTGACAACTGTTGAGTACTTCCCAAATAACCACCCATTAGCAGTTCATTGACATGTGCACACCTATACACATAAAAATATAGTTTTTACAGCGTCTAATCATTGCAGAACAAATACAGAAATTTTATTGAAAATTCTGTGCCAAATGAACAACTAAAAATGAGCTTTTTCTTTAGTGGATATCATATCAATTAAAAAATTAATAATCTGCTTGATTTTTTTATTTGAAGAGTCTGATATATATCACAGAAGCAGTTCAAAATAGTTTTAGGTGGTACATGTGCATTTTAAATTGTTTTAAGCAAGTTTTTATTTATGGTAATGTGCTCTGGTAATAAACATTAAAAGCCACAGATATTGCTTAGGATAAAGCTAATATTGAAAAGTATATTGGCTTAAAAATGAATATTAAGTAATTAGTAGTAAAGGTAGCATGAAGGGATGGCAGATGTTTCAGAAGATGATATGAAAATCAATCAGGTTTTGTAAGAACTGGTAAAAATGAAAAGGTCTATCAACATCTTCACAATATCTTGTATCCCACTGTTAATTTTCTTTGGCCTGTTAAAGGACAAACTCCTGTTATCCCCATCAACTCATCAGAAATATAATCTTGACTTTTAATTTGGCAGAGAAATCTATTATCCAATTCCAAGTCGCAGACATTTTTATTGATCCTCTAATTGTTGACATTATTTTAAATGATGTTGGTTAAAAAATATAAATATGACATAGGGTATACTGAATATGGATCAAGACATTATTGTCAGAAGAGTTACTTATCAAGATTTCCAATATTTGTAGAATAAAACTGTAAAGTTTAACACATTATTCTTTGTGTAGAAATGACATAAAAGAAACTCTCCTCAGTGTTAGGAGCTTGGGGGTTGGTGATAGCTCATGGTACAGCATGTTCCTAGCACAAATGAACTTGGGTTCACCAGTTAGCCCCACAAATAAACCAAACAAAAAATAAATTATTACTGTATAGAGTAATAAGTCATGTAAACTTATTTTGGCCAAGGTATCACTAGAAATTAATCCATTCAGTGATTTTTAACATAACAAAAATAATTAGTAGCAAAGAAGTATTATACATATGAAAAACTACATATGTTGTTTTTACAAGGTACAAATCTAAGAATTAAACTGAAATTCATAAGACCAATAGACCTTTATAGAATCATCCCAGGGATCATTTAATTTTAAAACTGTTAGCTTGGCCTATTTTGATCTCTCTACCCAAACACACTGATGGACAAAAAGTGAAAGGGTAATGCCTAAGAGAAAAGAGAAATGTCAAAGCAGAGCACTGAAATGCTGTTTTCATGAACTTTCTCCTTCATGAGCATCTGCCAGACCGAATATGGCTGCCAACTCAGTCTCGGCAATGTACTTTCTTGAAGTAGGAGATTCTTCCCTCCTGATGCATTGAGTTGCTGCAAAACATTTGGTTCACAACAGAAAGAAAGATGCCCTTGAAGATGAGCTTCACTGAATGAGATGGGAACAAGTTCAAAGTAGTGTGTAAGTCAAAGTAAATCTGCATCAGGCCTGAGATTCGTACCAGGTGAGTGAGACCCATAGTAGTTTCCAGACCTAGACACACAGGCTGAGAGGACGCAGGTTGGCATTGATTGTAGGAGAGTGCTCAGCTCCAGACTCCTCCAAAGAACACTTTTGCCTAACATCAGCCTTTTGCCACAGCAGAGGACTTTGTCATAGAAAGTGTCAGGTAGTAGGCACTAGCTGGGCATGGTGTATTGGAGGCCAGGGACCTCTCCTTGAGTTCTTGTGTTCAGTGGTTTTCAGCTCTGGAAAATGAACAGACTCCCAAGTCAAAGATGGAAATTCTACAGATTGCAGCTTTGGAGCCTAGAAAACTCTCTTAGCAGGCAGAAAAGCACTGAGTCATGGGAGTGCTAGATATACTATATGTTACTATATGTTAGAGAATGATAAAACATGGATCAAATAATCTAGACCAAAGCTAGCATAGCCACTTTTGTAGCTTATTTTTTTTATTTTTTGTACCAGGGATTGAATTTAGACCCTTGTGCTTTAGTACCTCTTGAGCTAAATCTCCAGCTGCAGCCACTCTTTGATATACATTTCAACAATACTTTTCTATGGCACAGTTGGTAGTCAAGCTCCATACAACTTTTACCTGTATTGTCTAACACCTGCATATATATCTTACTTTACCTGTCCATGAAAAAATATCAAAATTTGCCTCATAGGAGGCTATAAATTTCATTCATTTCCTCCCTCTTAAAAGGTTTTAAGCCTGTTCATATGAACATTTTCAAAGGTTCACCAATGGAAAAAAATATACTGAACCCAATCACTCAACATTAACAATAACTTCTAATTTACAGTAGTTATAACAAAGGAAAATATCTGCTACTTATCAAAAACCCCAAAGTTACCCCAAATATTACTAACATCGACAATTATTTCTTGCCTCCTTAACTGAATTTTTGTTATTTTAATCTACTTAGTTTATGGTATAAATGAGACATATAGAAATGTGTAAGCATGAGATAACTTTGGGAGTTTATGGAAAGATTTAAAATATTTACAAAATCAATACATACATAACATTAATAGTAAGCAACATCAAGAAAATCTTTGTTGGCTCACAATGGTGTTGAGGATTTTGTGGACGCACTGGGCATTAAATTAGCAATATTTACCAATATTCTGTTCAAAGCACTTTTCAGATTCTGAACCAAGTAATTATTCTATTAAGTCACTGCAAAATAAGCTGTTCTTACTCCAGATTAGTGAAAAGGATTAATAATTACTATTTTAACAGTTTCTGTACAGAAAGACAGCATTTTTTATGCATATACCCCCTCCCCTTTACTGGGTAGGGAGCAGATAAAATAAAAGGCTGATTACAGAGGTGAATTCAGTGGAATACAGAGATGACGAGCAACTGAAGAACCAGGACCTGTGAAAATGGAGAATTTAATATGCAAAGCAGAGACTCAGGTTGGCAGAAGGCTATTTATGAATATTGTCAATACTCAGTATGGTGGACTGACAAGAGAGAATCTTTGGTCGTGCCCTGAACAACATAATTCATCACACCGGTGCTCGGGGCCGTCATGTCCAAGCAATCTATCATCATCATACCACTCGTCAGAGTACGAGTGGGGGAGAACTTTGATTGGTAACCTCTGGGGAGCCTGGATTTATGGCCAGTGTCCCTCGGAATGCAGCACAGCTCTGCCTGAAGCAAAATGCTCCTGGCTTCACTCCTGTTGGAGTCACAGTAAAAGAGCGAACACATCTCCTCCAGGATGCAGAGAGCACGACCTAAGTCTTATCCTCTTGGATCTGAAATGAGGCATCAGGCAATCACCTTTGAAATATTCTCTCATGCTGCATGAAGAAAGGCATTAGTCAGGGGTAAGAATGGATAGTTCATTTCAAAAGTCCTCTGGTGAGGAAATAATTTCTGAAATGCGTCCCCTGATAACTATATTTAGCAAGAATGATCTCTTCACAATTGACCTCCTTCTCTATCTTGAAAAATGAGGCAGAATACTGAAAATTAAATATATATATAATAGATAGATGATATATAGTGTTTCTCACACTAAACCTGAAGATGTTAGTATTCACGTTTCCCTGACCCTTTCTATATTTTGTACCAAATGCCTTTACAAAATGTAATTAAGTATCACATGTGAATTTTTTTGGGGTCACTTTTGATGAAAATCACAAAACCAGTTAGGTGTCTTGTTACATAGCTGTAATCCCAGGTACTCCAGAGGCTGAAGCAGGAGAACTGCAAGTTTAAGGCCAGCCTGAGTAACTTGGAGAGACTGTGTCTCAAAATTCCTCAAATTATTTATTATATAAATAATTTTAAAAATAAAATTACAAGGCTGACTAGAGTATCACGGGAAATTGTGCATCTGCCACCTTCCTGACCTTGAGAGGAGCCCTGGTCCTGGGACAGGTGGTCTGCAGCACGTTCCCTAAGGTTCTCCAGGTGTCTGGTAAAGGCCTGGGTCGTCACCGTGACAAGGGGAAGGAGTTTGACATGGAGACTTTGCTGGATCCTGAAACCTTCACTTGGAAGTGACCTATATCACTTCACTTCTATTTCACCGGGCAAACCATCCACATAGCTGTACTTGTCTGGAAAAGACACAGAAACAACCGTGACCCTAACTCAGCGGCCAGAACACGACACAGAACTACAGACCCAGTTTATGCCATGTGGGGGAGTGAAACCAGGTCTTTTATTTCTCTCCTTTTCCTTTCTTGTTTCTTTTCTTTTCTACTTTCCTGAGACATGATTCCTAGGAAGCTGACTTTTATTACAAAAATCTTACTAGAGAATCCCAGACCACTGAAAACACACAAGAAGCAACATTATGAAAACAGGATGAAGCATATTTGCTGCATGGAAACAAAGCACTGGAAACAACAACCACTTCACTCAAGTTCATAGAACCCCAGAGCGGGGTCATGTTAAACCAAGAACTGCCAGTGTGGCTGCTGTATGATTTAAGACATCACAGCAGAAGATTCCTGTGGGTTAGTATTCTGAAGTAGGAGGAAGCAAAGTTGGGCACTGTCTAAATTCATCCAACAGCACACAGATTCTCCAAACTTAACTTAATTCAGAAAGAAATCTTCTTTTTTTTTTTTTTTTTTGAGACAGAGTCTCGATTTTGGGGGGTTCAGGCTGGCCCTGAATTCTCTCAGTAGCCCAGACAAGCCTTGAACTCAAAGCAATGCTCTTGCCTCTGCCTCCCAAGCATTGGGATTATAGTTGTGAGCCATCATACCCAGCACTGTGGTATGTGATTACCAGGGATTGAACTCAGGACCTTGCACTTGTAAGGCAGATGATGGAACCACTGAGCTAAATGTCCAGGCCCTCAAAGAGCAATCTTGAAAATATTTACAGAGGGTTTCCAACTTACTAGCACCATAGGGACCTATGCTCAAGCTCTTAGCCAGGCACAGAAGAAAGAGACAGGTCTGTACATCTCAAGACTAAATGTTTCTTCAGCGTGTGTGTTCTCTGCTCCTATTTGGCTTAGAATTATTTAACTACTCTCACTTTCAATTGAATTCAATTATATATTTTCCAACAATGCTTTTCATTTCAGTCATATAGAAAGTATTTTCTGGGTCGAGGAGTTAGCTCAGTGGTTCCAGTGCTTGTCTTGCAAGTGCAAGGGTTCAGGTTCGATCCCCGATAACCATGTACCATACTGGGTGTGGAGACTCACGCCCAGCAGCAATCAGCACCACATACCACAGTGCAGGGCGTGGTGGCTCACGCCTGTAATCCTAGCACTCGGGAGGCAGAGGCAGGAGGATTGCTGTGACATGAGTTGGAGGCTGAGCTCAGGGCCAGCCTGAACTACAAAGCAAGACCCTGTCTCAAAGGAAAAAAAAAAAAAAAAAAAAAAAAAAAACGTATTTTCTGCCTTTTCTGGGGAAGGGAAATCTTGGGCAGGGACACATCTCAGTTGTAAGTTACCCACACATTTAGTAAGTTACCCACAGAACATACACTTCCCTGATCTTCCTCCTGGCTTCCCCGGCAGCCTCTTTTATTAGGCCCTCTCTATCACCTTGAAATGTTGAGTTCCTTGGGACTGAGCCCAAAGTCCGATATTCTCTTCCCTGTTCATCCTACCCTCTCCCTGTGCCTTTGTACCCTCCTCCAATAGCTTCGCATATCATAACCAATGACTTTCACATAATTATACAGATCCCTCTCATAAACTACAGTCTATGTGGACATCTAACATAGTCCATCTTGTGTTGCTCCAATACCATACCTGAGATGAGTTAAAACCATGGTTTTAGAGACTGAACACCCCAAATCAGGAAGTGCCACCCCTCCAGGCTCTGAACAGGACTTCTGGCTATGTCCCATGGCAGGCATCATCACAAAGCAGGCATAGGTGTGACCATGACAAATGGCGGGGGCAGAAACATGTGGAGTGGACTTACAGTGTGACAATCTGCTGTACCGGTACCTGATGCAGTCACACGAGAGCTAATGCACTTCCTGAGCAGAGAAGATCCTTCCAAGTTGGTGTCCCTGTGATTAAATCCCCTCTCTGGAGGCTCCGCACTCAAAAGTTCCCCTTTCTCTCACTACTAGGGCACTGAGGACCAGTTCGCTACCATATGAACTTCTGGGGCCAAACCTCATTCAGAGCATAGCAACCAGCCTTAGGGACAGGCAGCCCCTGCTGTCCTTCCTGGCTGTCACACACTGTATGCTTCCCGCTCACACTGCACCAAGTGACTGTTACTGACCAGTAACATCGGGCACAAATGATGGTATGTGATCAGCCAGCCATCTAGGGAGGTTTACAGAGGGAAGCGCTGAGGTCTCCAGTTTGCCAGCAGCCATGGGGAAGAACTCAGCCCCTGTCCAGCCTTGCCATGATGAGCCCTGGTCGCTAATTCCTGTTGGGAGTGGGATAGGCTTGGGATATGCACAATGTGGGGCAGCCCAAGGGGTAAGAGCGCAGGTTTTGGAGTCAGAAACATGTCGATTTTCTTCCACCTTTAAGCCTTCCAGCACTGAGGTGTAAGGTTTCTGTGCCTTAACTAGAAGCAGCCCACTCAACCACCTGTGACATCAGACTGCCAGAAACTGAGACAGTCGATGATAGTTCAATCTGCTAAATTTTAGAAGCTTTTAAATAAAGCGGTATCTAACTAACTCACACATTACAGACTTAATACAAACCAAGTAGAACTTTCTCTCAATTCTGATCCCCAATTTGTTCCTTCCGTAACCTTCCTTTGGTCAATAATTAGCACTGACAGCTACCCAGTTTCCAAGCCAGCCAACTCAGAATCATCTCTTTTCTCACATTCACATTAAATTCACCAGCGAATTCTATGGAACCCAAATCCAAAATACTGAACGAATCAGTTCATTTGATACATATGTATTAAGAGTCTACTTGGCATACAGCACATCAGCAGTGGCTGGAGAATCCACAGTAAACAAAGCTGGCACCTCCACCCCAGCCTCCAGAGCTTAGTATTCTTCTTAGAAGGAATAAATAACAATTTACAAATAAAACATCTAGTAGCCCCTATTGGACAAAGCAATATGGAGGGAAAATAAAGTAACTGGGGTGGAGAATCCCGGGGTCTGTGGGTGCTCAGGAAGGGTGATACCAGCAAAATGACTTCTGAAAACTCCATTTTCTCTGTCTCTGCTGCCACTTCCCTACCCCGTTAGCTTTTCCTTTGTGCTTCATTATAGCTTCCTCATGTTACTCCCCTGTCTAAAGCTCCCGAATGGCTCCCCATAGCTGTACATGAAGATTTTAAATCCTCATCAGCCTGCAAAATCTTCCTATAGCCTGATTCTACCCAGCTCTCCAGTTACCCAAGTGCCAGACACTCTGTCCTTCTGGAACTTTCTAGAACATTCTAAGTTCTTTCATGCTTTCCCTAACCTTATAAGTCTCAGCAAAAAGAACAAACATCTTGAATCCTTCTCATCCTTTAAAATCAGGATTAAAATTTGTGAGTTCTCTGCATCACCATATCCGAGGTGCTCTCCACTCATATTTCTTATTCACAATTTGTAACTACTAGTTAATTTGTTGATTCCTTCTTCTCTAATGAGTCTATAAACTCCAAGAAAATTGTATTTCTATGTGTTTTGTGTTGTATGTAGCCCTAGTGCGTATCCAAGTACAAAGTACCCATTTATTGATGAATAAACCTAGTCTTCCTGATCACCTTATAATTTCAGTGCCAAATGTGACCAAAAGTGTCATTAAAAGATAAAACCAGGACCTTATTTTCATAAATCCACAGAGTATCAGATTGATTACAGAACTAGAGACCAATGAATTACCTTTATGAGCCGAGAAAAGAAAAGCAACTTGTACAAAGTCACTGAACTTTAACCAGAACTAGAGTAAGTACGGTCACTGTAGGTCCAAAGTTCTATAAATCAGCCACTGCTCCAACTGCCCTTTCAGCGTGTACCTTTAGCTCCTAATTGGTGGTAGGGCAGAGTGGTGATGTACAAGTAGAGGGAGCTTCTGGGGTTAGAGCACAGACTCTGGAGTCAGAAAAACAGATTTCTCCCCAACTGTAAACTTCCTACCATCGGGGCTTAGGCGTTGTGGGTCTTAACTTGTTCAGGCCACCCTTGGAAACTGGTTTTCACTAACTGTGAAAAACGACAGGTGTGAGCATCCTTATTAGAATTCTAAAATCAAGGAACTGAAATAAAGTCTACTTTGCTCTTTTATTCCAAAAAGCTACATTCCGTGTCTTGGTAACTTTTAAAATATTGAACCAGCATCCAACCTTCACAGATGCAAACACAACTCCAGTAAGTTGCACTTTATGAGTTTGGTGTTTGATCCTTGAAAAATGAAATTCCTTTCCACAGTCAGCAAGTGTTCCGATCTCTCTCTCCATTGCTCTGAGAGTTCTCGGAAGGGCTTGGTTGTCTCTGGAATTACACAGGCTTTCAGGATAACTGCTGCGCTCTGAACTGTTCTCGATACTGAATTGTAACCGGACAAGCGGCGTCCTGAACCCTCGATTCTTTTCTTTCATTCTCTGTGGCTGGGACTGGGACGACCCTTTAGGACGGGAGGAAGTGCTTCTCCGTCCCCGCACTCTGGGGAGTGGGGGACTTAAGGGCCAATATAGCAGTGTTTCTACCCAACGTGAAAGTCCTCTGTGAGGCTGGTCTGCGCAAGAATCACTCACCGGGACGGCTTTGCACAAACCCGGCACCACGCCGTGTGCACTAACTCGCATCCGCGGGAGAGCACACGCGGGTGGGAGGACAGAAGAACCCAGGCACAGAAAAGTACACGGCCAGGCCAGGCCGGGGGCAGGAGGGCAAAGGCCGCGGGGAGACAGAACTTCGGCAGCAGGGAAGGCAGGGCCCAAGAGGCAGGAAGCTGGAAGCGGCCCCCCGCCCAGCACTCAGCACGCAGCCGGGGTGAGGCTGGTGACTCGGGCCGCCCGCTAGGCCCGGCTCGGCTGCTCGGCCTCCGCAGCTGTCTGGGCGGTGCGCGAGGGGGCAGGCCGGGCGAGCGCCCCCTGCCTGGGCCGCGGGTCGGGGCCCTTCCTACCGCGCCCACCGCTCCGCGCCCGCTCGGTTCCGGGCGCCTGCGCTCCGCGCGCCGTGCAGCCTTCTCCCGGACACCTTCCGCCACGCCACGACAGCTTCCGCGCCCTTTCGGTCTCCCCACTTCCCTCCCATTTTATGTCTCCTTCCCCTCCGGGCCTTTCCCCGCCCCCAGCTCCGACCACGCCCACCTATGCCCCGAACCACGCCCCACAAGGCCAGGCGGCCCCGCCTTCGACCGCAGGCCACGCCCCCGTATTAGCACCTAATAGATTCCCCGCCCCGCCCCGCCCCGCCCTCGTGTGCGCCAAGTTTGGACCCCTGCCAGCTGCAGGGCCTACTGCGTCGCAAGCACGGGGCCTGCAGCTGCGAGCTCTGCTCCACGGGTAAAGTGCAGGTGGCAAGGTCGGACAGGAGTCATTTCAAAGGAAGGGAAAGATATAATAATAATGTGTTTTAAAACAAATGGGGCTATGCTCTGGAATAGGTGAACGGTAACTTGTTTGAGTTTTAGAGCAGCCTGCCAATGGGAGGGATTATGCCCCTCCAACTACAGACACAAAAAAACCAGACAGAGGAACACCTTGTTTGAGGACAGGGCTAGAATCTGGGCTGGTTGGGTTCACTGACCACTAAACCTTCCTTCTCAGTACCACAGAATGGGCACTTTGCCAGGAAGCCGGGGAATAAATCCATGTAAGACCCCAAACAGGAGAACAACACGCCTTCTCTTCTTATTTTAAATAATTTCATTTTGCTTTGTTTTTTAAAGAGTGTAACAAGTATGAGAAGTTACTGAGAAAAGAGCTTGGTTGGCAAGGAGAAGATACTGGTTCTTGGGAGAGAGGTAGGGAAATCTGAGGAACAAGGACGGACATGACATAAAAAGCAGGGCCCGAGAATGAGAGAGACAAGAATAAATGTGGAGAAAAAGAGCCGCTGAGGTCTGAGTCCTAAGAGAGCTGAATATTCCTGGAATGACTGGGGCTCACGCTGAGCCTGTATAAAGAACAGGCGGATGGAGGAGGCTTCCAGAGTGATTTCTATGCCAGCGACCACTTGATTGTGTGTGAGGAGACCACCAAGCAGATAAATGGGTACCTGACAATGGTTGTTAAGGAGAGACCTAAAAGTCCATTATTTAAAATGTGATACACTTAGTGGACCGCGCTGCCAGACACGAAATTATATGCAAGGTTCATGTTAGAAAATGACTTCAGGTTTTCTTTATGCAAGTTACTAAATTCTCTGCTGCCTGCATTAAACCCATTGAGCAAGACTTGCAGTGATGGATTTCACTTGCAGACTCTTATTTGTATGATTTTTTTTTCTTTAAAAAGGTAATGTTAGAAAGTACTCTGGATTGTATTTCTCTTTGAAAGAAGTACCTGCAAAACCCCTTCAAATTAATATGCAAAAGATTTATAGCAGAACTTCATCAAACTCTTGTGAATAGGTATGTTCCAAAGAGGGCTAAAACAGTGAAAAATTTTCTAGCATTCACCATCTGATTATGTACTCTTTGTACACGGTAAATTACTAAGCATTACGGTAAAGCATCAAATGCTATTCTCTTTTCAAAAGAGAAGTAAAATAAACATTCTTCAGCAGTGACCTCAAAATCAACTGGCCCTTGAGATAGATGAACAAGAATGGGTGAAAAATATTTTATTTTTTATGATGGTCTGTGGTCAGAAATAATAATCTGGTGTCAAACGTGCATCCAGTTGAATTTTTCACTCTTTTCTCTTAGAGAAACTTGACTTCAAAATATTCTTTGAAACCTAGCATATCAATGTTTTATCATAGATCTGTAATGAAATAGCAAAGTTAAAAATCCCGTTACTAAGGAACTAAAGTTTGCCAAATCAATCACTTAGTTAAGAGTTTAGTTCAAATACACTCTCACTTCTATCATACTTGCTTTTCATTTTCATAGTCTCTTTGATTTTCAGCAGTACCTGTACTCAGAAACACTAAATTGGCAGAGAAAATGAAATCAAAACCAAACATCCTAAGCCCCTTGCTGTTTGACTTGAACTTGTAGATTGTCATCAGCACCGTAGCTAGTTGGTTTAAATATTTACACAAAAATTAATGTGTAGAAACAACCCAGACAGGGTGAAATAGAAAGCAATCTCCATAATTATCAGATAAGCAAGAGAAAAAGAGCAAAGCTAAGGATGTCAATTCTTTAAATGGTGTCATTGTCAGGTTTTAATTAGAAGTTAACACAGTGGTGCACAGATGGTTTTCTCTTGAATGCCAGGCATGGTGTGTCGCACCATTCCTGTTATATCCAGGATATGAGATAGTGTAATGGTTTAATCTCACATGTCTGCCCAAAAGTTCATTTGTTCAGAAGAGGTGCTAGCTTTGTGTGTGTGTGTGTGGTGTTGGTGGTGGTGGGGTGCCGAACTCTTCAAAGAATGAATCCATTGATAAGTGCATGGCTTAAAGTGCTGTTTGGTGGTGGGGCCCAATCAGGGGTGGTGGTCACTGGAGTGTGACTTACGAGTGTGACTTTACAAGAAGTGTGACTTCTGTAAGCTGTGAGTGTCAGACATGTTTCTCCCAGCAACTGAAAAGTGCACAATACAAATGGCAGTGTCATAGGAGGATTAGAGTGGAACTTTCAGCACATATTTTCCCAATCAAATTCCTATTCCTTATACTCTCTCTGAACTCAACCTCATCAATACTTTTTATTTCCTTTAATAATGAAGCTAAGGGAAAATGGAATTAAAACTGTTTCATTTTTATTTTTTAATTGAAATCTTTATTGGTACATTACATATACACATCATAATTGCACTCCACAATGGGTATTTGTACCAATATAAGACACAACTTAATTCTCATTTTTTCCCATAGCCCTACCCACCCTACCACCCCCCTATATACATACAATTTGTTTCTTTCCTTTTTTGTTATAATCTCATTATTTTTCCCCCTTCACCCTATTACACTTTGTGTATTTTCTATTTCACAATATATAGCATACAATTCTAAACTCATTTACATGTTTATTTTCTCATCTCAGAGAAAAGATGCAATATTTACCTATCTGTGACCTATTTATTTCACTTATGAGGATATCCTCAAGGTAAAGGAGCTACATTGAAAATACATAATCATCCTCCAATGAGCAAAACTATCAGTAAGATATGACAACCTTTTGTAGGTAGATATTGATTACAAATTTGTCTCAAAAACATTTTGACTTTATTACTGCTGTGCAAAAGAGCATAGCAATTCTTCAAAAAATCTAAACACTGAATTATTATGTGATATAATAATTCTTCCTCTTAGTATAGATCCAAGAAGTGAAACCAATTTGTTGAACCGATATTTGTATATCCATATTCAAGCTTAGTTGCAACCCCTAAAAGGTAGAAGTAACCCAAATGTCCACCGGCAGATTAAAAACATGTCAGTACATGCAATAGAATATTATTTAACCTTAATCTTGGATGAACCTTGGAAGGCAAAGTGCTAAGTGAAGCAAGCCAGGTTCAAGAAAGCAAATATTGTGTTATATTACTTGCATTATATATGAGAACTGTCAAATTCCTAGAGACAGAAGTCAGGGTGGTAGTTGCTAGGTCGTAGAGGAAATTATTCAATAGGTAAGGAATTTCAGTTTATGATGATGTAATGTTACAGAGATAGATGGTAGTGATAGTTATCCAGCGTGTGAATGTACATAATATCACTTAAAAACAGTTAAAATGTCAATTTTATTTTATCATATTCTTGCAATAGAAATACTTGATTCTGGACAATTGTTTGTAGATAAATTATTAGGATTTGCATTACAATATTTCACTCAGATTTTTTAGTGTTAAATAAAGGCCATCATTTAAAATTATATTATTTCAGCTGGGGTTTTAGCTCAGTACTTCTGGCACCTGCATTGCAAGTGCAAGATCATAAATTTGATCCCTAGTCCCCCCAAAATTGTATTATCACTAACTTTAAAGTGTGCTTGTTAGTTGAATTGTCTTTTAATTTTTTCTAGCCTAGAAAGGTCTTTTGGTAATTGTGACAAGCATTCCATTGTCCTTTTCTCAGACACACAGCTGTACTACATTTCCCAGAGTCCCTTGCACACACCACTGAATGCTAGCCAATTGGTTATGTAGGAAGTAACAATACCTACTAACTTGGCCATCCATCACTGACTCACTATCTTTCTTTCTTTCTTTGTCTGCTGGATGTAAAGAATTCCTAGCACCTGGAAAATCATTTTGCAAGAGGACAGGGACTGTATCTGAATGATTTAGTTGAACAGAACCTTTATCCGTGCCCTAACTGTGCAAAAATGTGAACAACAAATACAATTCTATTATCTTAACGTCACTAAGATTGGGAGATTGCCTATCTGTTACAGCTGATAGCTTACATCGATGGATGCTGCCCATATACAAATTGAAAACTACTCCCCATTAAGCAGTCATTAATAACTAATATTAAATGGCTTCCACAGTGGTTTCGAAACCCTTGAGAGAATTATTTATGTATTAGAAGCATCTTTTAGCCCACAATAATGTGATTATTGATCTTTAATAAACATGGTGTGAAGCATTAGGTTGAACAGAATGAATTAAACCTGAAAATGTCAGCAAGGAAGCTATTCATTAATGGTGAAGCCTGGGTTGATCTGTGAAGAATACCAATGGAAGTATTTCCAGTATTGCCAAACAAAGCCATGTGGATGTGAACTAAACATGGGTAAAATAATTTGGTTTTTTCCTTTCTTTCTTTAAAGAACATGAATATTTTCTTTCTTTGCATCTGAAGATCTTTTAAAATTTTACCATGGAGTTAGTTTAAAATTTTAATCAGAAGCTTTGTTTAAATACAACTTTGTAAACAACATGAATATTTTCTTGCTTCACATTTAAAGATCTTCAAAATTTTTCCATGGAGTTAGTTTAAAATTTTAATCAGAAACTTTGTTTAAATACAATTTTGTAAGCATTGCAGTATATAAGGAAGACAATTCTTTGCAGCGTTAGCTGTTGAAGACCTCTTTTGCATTTGCAAAATTGTATCACTTAGTAAGTAATGCTAAAAGAATTACTAGAGTATATAAAATCATGTTGTAGCTAAAGTAACTAAAGAGTTTGTTTTAATTCTCTGGCTGGAGTAAGGGTTGAAAATACCAGCCTTTTGTTTTAGACATATTTCCTAGTGAGACTGCTGGAAGCAGCTTCTTTCTCAGTGAATATTAGGATCTGACACTCCTAACAAGCACATTCGCAAATAGCTTTGCAGCCCGATGGAATGGACTTTAAATCTTGATTCCTCTGTTTTCTTGCTGTGAGTGAGAACTTTTAATTTCTCTGAGTGATGGTGTCCTCGTATAAAATGGGAACAGTATTAGCTCTCTTGGGCAGATTCCTTGTTGTCTCTTAGACATATCTTCCCTTTCTGTCACTCTAGTAATTTAGCAGGGCTCATGGCCACTCAGGTGGAGACTAATTCTCAACTTCTATTGTAGCTCAGCACCGCCATATAACTGAGCAGAATTGATACTTACTGGGAGGTGATGTGACTTGGGAAGCTGTCTTGTGTTTATAGTTTGATGATAACTAAGGCCTTGTACCTTCATCAGCTTGGTGCGTGGATTAAATGATACACCATTTGTCTTATCTGAAGGCTTCAGAACCATATCATGAGGCTTGCCAGATAAGGAAAGAGTACAGTTCAAGTACAGAGAAGTTGGAAATAGCAAGCAGAATTGAGTGTGCAATGTGCTCTGAGATAACAGGGTAGATGAGTCCCTGGCTATAACAACAAAAAGGCAGACAGAAGCCCGAATCCACAGGGCAGGAGAAGAGATCTGATTCCAGAGTGCACACAATAAAAAAAAGAGTCTGAACCATGAGCTGGAGACCAAGCGTGTAGGAATTCTGGGCAACATATTGCTAGTTCAGTGGCATCCATAATAACGACAACAAAAACAGCAACAAAAATAACTATCATTGAGTTTGTGTCCCAGTCTGCATCCTAAGAACCCTTTGCAAACACTGTGTGTGTGTGTGTGTGTGTGTGTGTGTGTGTGGTACCAGGGATCAAACGCAGAACCTTGTGCTCACCAGGCAAGGAGCGCCACTGAACTAAATCCCTGATCCCATTTGCAAATATTTTTAATATTTTATGCCTATAGAACTCCTACTTTACAGAGATGTGAAGTATTTTCGCTCAAGGTCTGGTAAATAAATTAGTGGCTACACTGAGATTGAAATCTAGAAGTTGAAAAGTCTAAAACTCTAAGAACTATACAGAAATTCAAGTAAAATATTTCACATAATATCTATCAAATTGTCCTATAGGGATAACTGCCTGTACACAAAGAATCACAAGTCTGCCAGAGATCATCCAAAGAAAGATTGCTCTTCACTTGGAACCACTGGAAGGCCAGGTTTCTTTTCTTTTCTTTCTTTCTTTTTTTTTTTTTTTGGAGACAGGGTTTCACTTTGTAGTTCAGTCTAGCCCTGAACTCACTATGTAGCCCAGCCTTGAACTCATAACAATCCTTCTGCCTCTGCCTCCTGAGTTCTGGAGGACAGGCATGAGCCACCTTGCCTGGCACTGTGATATGTGATACGGGGGATTGAACTCAGGACTTTGCACTTGCACAGTCGGATTCTGGAACCACTGAGCTAAAACTCTGGCCCAGGTTGTTTTTCTACACCACATGTGCATGCTGATGTCGACTATCCTTTCTCTTCTTCCATAATGTAGAAAAGGACCTAGACTTTTTATCAAGGTAGCTGGGAAGGCAACTTGACTCTTTTCTTGATGGTCATTAAATCAGACTTTTAGGACCAGACAAAGATCCTCAATACAATATCTAGCCATTCTTTCTTACTAGTGAGGATAGGACCTGTGCACATCCTTTTAAAAATCACCAACTACTGTGAAACAAAAGGGCTTTTAACTCAAAGAGCTTAAAGTCCCACAGAAAGGTTTTAACCTCAGAAAAACAGTGCTAACAGAAAAGCCCTTCATAATCACGGCAATTATGTACAAGGAAAGTGAGAATGTGTGTTCACAGTAACAATAGGAAAACTACGCTGTGGATGGCCAGGCTTTTTCTAAAATTCCATACAATGTTTTAAAGTGGACTATTTCATTATTTTAATCTTTAAATGGTACTAGAGTTTGAGGGCAGTCTGGTCATTTTCCTAAGAACTATCTATCTGTTTTTAACAAGAGCTGCATAAATGTAAGGAAACTTTAACAGTTATAGCTGAAGGTCTGGGATATAGTATTTTTAAATGGTACAGAAAAACATATCTAAAATATATCATATGAGTTTCAAAGCCTAGTGATAAAACCAACAGCTATGGTACCTCTGCAAACCACTGACATCTTTCACATGGTCTTTTCTTGTATCATCTCTGTTTCATTCAGACAACCACTCTCCCAAGCATCATATTCATTATTCTTTTGTGATTCTTAGAGACACTGCCACCGCTGGCACCCACCCCTTGAAGCAGGATCTCAAAGAGTGGGGAAATAATGCCATTGAAAGAAGAGTTTCAAAGTGACAATAAATACCACATTGATTAGGGATTTTACCCAGGTTTAACTTGTTCTTAACATTGGTGACTGACAGGGCCAGGGATTTGACTCTAGTGGAATTGTGCTTACCTTGGAAACACAAGGGCCTGAGTTTGATCCCAAGTGCATCAAAATAAAGAAAGAAAGAAAAAAAAAAAGGAATTAGTGAATGATATTACTTTTCAAAGTGAAAAAATAAATACCTATGAGTCACATTGGATCTGTAGGTCTTCTTTGAACCCTAAGATACGTGAGCAATGCTGTTAAAGCGTAGATGTAAAATGTTCCCTCCAAATTCCATAGATTGAGATATGGGATTTGGGGGAGGTGGTTGGATCACAGTGGTGCCATGCTCACTAGGGGATTCATCTACTGATGCGTTCATGGCTGCACGTTCAGTTGGAGTGTGGGACCAGGGTGGAGGTGGGTCACGGGTGTATGATGTGAAGTCCTCGGTTCTGCTTTTCTCTGTCTGTCTCTTGCCATGAGGTGAACAGCTTTGTTCAACTCTGTTTTTTTCCCTGCTGTTTCTGCCTTGCAAACACCAAACATGAACTAAATCCTCTGAGACCATGAGCCATGATAAACCTCTCCTTCTGCAAGATTTGGGTGTTGGATGTTACCAGCAACAGGAAAGTGTTGAATGCATGTATGGTAGATCCTCCATGCTGCTCCTTGGACATTCCTAAGAAACCGTCTTGAGTCAGGTCACGAAGCAGAAAGAAACATGGGAACTAGAGACTTGGATGGAGCTAATGATGATTTGAAATGACAGAATGTTATGGCTTGTGTCTGGATGTCTCCTCAAGCCTCATGCAGGCATGGGCGGGGCTTTTTCAGAGGTGGCTGGATCTAGAGTATATGATGGTGGTATCGATACATGGTGTAATGCTAGGACAAAGGGCACTAGGATGACGGGTGTGAGTGCTACACACCCTGAGTAGCCTGGATAAGATAGAAGGGGTAGAAAGAGCTGTGGTCATCCCTTCCCCACATTTATTTTAAATGAAACAGAATTTCAGTATCAATGGTCTGAGACAGATGTTCTCTCTCTTATTTTGGCTCATCTCTCACTGCCTCTGACACTGTGAAAGCTGTGTTTCAGTGATAACCTTCACAAAGCTCCCAATATGGAGATGCTGGTAGTTAATTTGTCCCTGCCCCAAGACAGTGATACTGGGTTTTGTTTAAAAGTAATCGTGTGCTTTTGTAAAATTCCTCTACATGATTAGCAGATTAAATAGCAGCCCCTTTGCCTGTTGATGAGCTGATTTTGTTCTTGAGTTACATGACAACATAAAGTAAATCTTTTGTTCATCTGTAGTACTGGAAATTGAACACAGGCCCTTGGTAAGGAGCGACCTGCCCATGTTTTTGTATTTTCATACTTTTTGAGGCCATCTAACTGAATTCCCCAGGCAGCATTTTCCTGATTTGGCCTCCCAGAGACCTTGGATCACAGGTACATGTGACCACTCCTTGTTCATACATGGGCATGACACATGATGCGTGATTCCCACTTTTTGGTGCACAGCTGAGATCTGAAGCCAATCAGATTTGATGACCATTTCCTCATCAACAGGCGGCAGACAGAGAGGCTAAAAGAGCAAAAGCCTAGTCTAGAACTTATCTAAAAGCATTATGGTCACTATCAACACTATAAGTACCAGCTATGTACTATCACTTACAATATTTGTTAAACTAATAGAAGACAATATATTTTGGACATAAGTTCAGTGCTACTAGTAAATCCTCAGTTATCTTGAGAGGCAATGTTAAGGATCAAGATAATTCCTAATCATTTAAAATTGAAAATTTTATTTTTATAATCAGATGAGCATTTTTATGTTAAATCTGCTGGTGCCGTAGCCCTGGACTTTCTGGCTTCCATTCTTGTGAGTAATAGTTTTCAGGTGCTTGTAAAGAAGCCAGTTTATGTTTTTGTTATATTATTCCTAATACATAAGAGAGGGCCTATCTGTTGTCATCTGGGAAGATGTCTTTTCTAATGTGAGTTAAAACAGTCTATCAGGATATATTACAGATATTCCTTATTCAAAGAACCACCTGCTCCACAGTCATTTGCACTTAGACCAGGGTGGGCTATTTAGATTTACCACCCACTGCTCAGGTGTCTTTTTTTTTAAAAAATCTTTTAGGGTCAGGGATTTAGCTCAGTGGTTCCAGTGCCTGTTTTGCAAGCGCAAGGGCAGGAGTTTGGGCTCACAACTGTAATCCCAGAACTTGGGAGGCAGAGGCAGGAGGATTGCTGTGATGTGAGTTTGAGGCTGAGCTCAGGATGAACCTGAACTACAAAAGCGAGACCCTGTCTCAAAAAAGAAAATCTTTTTAAAAAATTTTTTTAAAATATTTTTTTAAAAATTATTTTTAAATTTTAATTAATTAATTAGTTAATTTAATTTTTAGTTTTTTGAGACAGGGTCTCACTTTGTAGTTCAGGCTGGCTCTGAACTCATTATGTAGCTCAGGTTATCCTTCAACTCTCAGCAATCCTCCTGCCTCTGCCTCCAGAGTGCTAAGATTACAGGAGTGTGCCCCATCTCTGGAATCATGTGAAAGTGTTTTACAATAAAAACATGTTAATTAAGTCAAGTTAGCATCATAATAATTCAAACTGCTTTTAGATTAAGGTTATAAGAAAGCTAGCAATTTATTAAGAAAAACATTAAAACAAAGCCGTGATCCTTTGCCAGTACAACAGCCTCCCATCCATTCTCCAGGACGAGAAATAGCTTCTAAATATTTGTCAGAAAACACAGTTGACCCTGGATTAATGCAAAAAGAGTTCATGCACTTTGGAAAAATGTCTCAGCTATAAGGGTTAAACTAACAAGAGTGTTTGGTTTGACTTGGCTTGTACAAAAGTTTACTGCTGTTAAAAATTATCAAACATTTTCAGATTAAATGCAGATCATTTTGGTGAATATTTACTATACACCAGGGGACAGTGACCTTTTGGAAGAGGGTAACAAGTTTGTAAACCTTGGCTTTGAGGTAGCAAAGTGCAGGGGCTGTGGCTGAGATGACACCCAGGCACCGATGTTCTGATTTCAAATTTCACTCTGTTTCCACAGAACATACAGCCTGTGTGCATCAGAGGCTCTTTTGTGTGAATCTAATCTCAGTGAGGAGCTGCTTGCTCTGTAGACACAAGCTTTAGGCCTCAAATAACATAGTATAGCCTTCTTAAGCATTTAAAAAATTATTAAGAATCCTTTATATCCTTAGGCTCTCTGGAGGATCTCTAGGTTTTGTGTGTGTTGGTTATATCATCAGTATTTGTCATATCAGGACCAGGGATTTAGCTCAGTGGTTCCAGCGCCTGTCTTGCAAGTACAAGGACCCAGGTTTGATCCCTGGTAACCACATACAATACTGGGCGTGGAGACTCAAGTCCATTCTCCATGCCCAGCAGCAACCAGTACCACACACCACAGTGCTGGGTGTGGTGGCTCACGCCTGTAATTCCAGCACTTGGAAGGCAGAGGCAGGAGGATTGCTGTGATGGGAGTTTGAGGCTGAGCTCAGGGCCAGCCTGAACTACAAAGTGAGACCCTGTCTCAAAAAAACAAACAAACAAAAAATTGTCATATTAGAATGAAAGCCAGAGGATCTCTGGAGCCCAAGAATGCCAAGGGCTTCATCTGGGCATTATCAGGCCATCGATGCTGCCATCCGGAAGCAAACAGTCCTGGCAAATACCCCTAACCACAGGAGACAGAATAGAGGAAGGTGAGTCACATCTGAATTTTGACCTCCTGGAGCTCTACAGAGAGACTCACCAAACAGCAAAGGTCACCAGCGCACACTTTTGAAACCACTGTCTTAATAGAAATGGTTTCTGAAAACCCAACCCGTATGACCTTGAGGTGGGCCCTGGAGTTGTCTTGTTGGTACTGGCTGGAAGGTAGAACTTTAGGTCCCACACCAAGAGATTCTGGTGCAGTGGATTTGCGATAAAGCTCAAGGATTTTCCTAAACAGACATGATGGTGCCTCCACCCCTCATATCCTCACCTCCTACCGCAACTCTTTCAGTGAGTGTGAAGCAGGATGTCTACATTGGCACTTTGAGAAAGTCTGCCTGTATCTATATTCATTGGCTGGGTTGCTGACATTTGGCTTTCTCCAGTTTATCCTGAGTCTATACACCCAGGGTTTTGGATCAGAGACAAACTTCCTCATGAAAGCCTGGTAATAAATAACATGTGTGGCTTCCCCTGGCCTCAGTCTTGCCCCCGGGTGACAAGATGATAAGCAGATCATTTGTCCTGTAGGAACAGGCAAGGTCAGGATAATGACTTTCCCCAGTTCTGGAAGTGATGCGAAACAGTGGCTTCCTCTGCTCCTGAAAAGTCTGCAGTGCTTACTCTAGTCTTTTTGTGCAGAAATAAAGTCGACAGCTGGGTGTCCCTAACCTTGAGACCATTCTATGCTCTCAGGCCTCCTTTACTCTTTGAAATTTAAACTTTCAAGGAGCCAGCGGGCTGTCTTCCAAGCACCTTGGACTTAGCCTAGGGACCTACTCAGGGCTCCCCTTGTCCACATGGTTGGGAAAGAATATTTAGTACATTTTCAGAGCAATGAACTGGGACACAGAGCTACAGATCCAGCTCTCTTGGGACATGAGTGATGACGGGATGTAGAGATTTTTACAGAAACTGACAAATCCCAGGGCAAGTTTCTTCCACTACACTCTTTACCAGGAGAAGAAAAGGAGGATTCCTTTTCTGCAATAAATATAAACACAGCAATTTGGATCTCGGACCTTATGACTTATGACATTCAGTGGGGCTGTAGAATAGGATGTGGGGATGTGTCATAGAACTTGGTACATAATGTTGGTGGGTTTAAGGTGAAAAGTGTCCACCTTTCTGAATGGATATCTAGTAACAGGAATCGTCAGAAAGTCAGGGGGACAAGGTCACAAATATGAGTAAAGGTATCATGGCCACCAATGATGTGCATAGAAGTTGTTGTTTTTATTGCAGTTGCTGAACTCTTAACACTGTTGTGGGTAGAACAGCCATGGAACCTAGGCCAGAAAGGAAGGAGTCCTGATCTTTAGTGGGACACACACACACACACACACACACACACACACACACACTCACACACACTCTTTTGACCTTTTTTTTTTTTTAGTTTTTTGACACAGGGTCTTGCTTTATAGTTCAGGCTTTTCCTGACCTCAACCTCAAACTCAACTATCCTCCTGCCTTTGCCTCCTGAGTGCTGAGATTACAGGTGTGAGCCACCACACCTAGCACTGTAGTAGGTAGTACTGATTGTTGGTGGACTGAATCACCATGCCTGGTATTGTTGTGTTATTACTGGGGATCGAACCCAGGACCTTGTACTTGCAAGGTAGGTGCTGAAATCACTGACCCACATCTTTGAGACTTTTGAGATCTGTCATGCAGGGCTAGCATACCCCTGATGCTTAATCTTAGCTATGCTTTGAGGTTAAAACCAATCAGGCTCCAGAAAAGCACTTCTCTACCCTCACTCTACATCTTTGAAATAAAAGGTCACTATACCCAACTGTGTGAATAGTCATGGTTAGCCTCACTGACAGCATTAGAGGTGGACATTACTTCCAAACAAAGGGAGGACTTGAGCAGCAGAACTTAAGTAGGGAGAGCAAGGTTAACTTGTCAGATTCATTTCAGATGCTGCCACTAAACTACATTCTTACATAAGGAAACCACATTTTCTAGCAGTGCTGACTATTCATTTTCTTGCTTTGCTTTTAGTTTAATTCATGGTCCTGAAGACACTAATAAATTGATGTGGTACTTCCTATACGACAATTATACTTGGAAACTACAGAATGTTTTTGTCTTGAATTCATGTTATTCTTAAATTTGTACATACGCAGATCTAGTCTGCCATTATTTTTTCTGGATGTTACTCTCACTGTCAGCCAAGAATTTGATTTGTTAGCCTCCATAAGTAAGTCAAAAGTTTATGTACCCAGAGTTGAAAGTTGTCTGTACAATGATGTGTAGCTGCAAGAGAGGCTGTGAAAGTGAATATTTGGTATTTCCATAGTAGGAGATGAATACTGCTTTCCATCAGTTCTCACATGGAAAATATTACCCGGCTATAAGAGAAGATCCAGATGGTAGACAGCTAAAAGAATCAAACCGAAAAACAATGACAAAATAATTGACTACCCAAGCTGGTATATCTGTCATACACACATTGAGCTCTGTGAGAAATAGAGCTATGTTGCAAGAGTGGTTGGTGTGCACCCGGATACTGAATATTTTTATTTCAAAACTCTTATCAATAAACTTGTTCTTGGTACCATGGAAAGCAAAAGCATTTACACTCTTACTACTCTCTGTTCCCAGAACATTTGGTCCTATTGTTTCTCCTTTATGTTTTAAAGAATTATTCTTGGTATCCAGTAATATTCTTGGTAACTAGTTTTCCAATACAAAGTACACGCTCAATTGCTTCATATATTATCTCCAGAGGATTAGCGGATAGTATCTGTTGATCTCCTAGGTGGTTTTTCCCACAATCCTTCTTCATCAGTGTTTCTGACGCTGTGGTCCCTGACTCTGAATTTGCAGGCGATTCTTGTGCTTATGGAAGTGTCAGAGCAACTACACTGCTCTCTCACTTACTCTCATCACTTGTTCTTTTGAGTACAAGTGGGAAAAGTAAACTTCACAAGCCACACAAAGCCCATTTTCTAGATGACAAAAAGAAAACAGTTAAGAGCAAGCAACTGCATTGTACAATAAAATTTCCTATAATTTTTCTAAACATTTGGATCTCTGATTATTTTGAAATGACTGTAGATAAGGCCTTTCTTTCAGTATTTCATCAAGTTTTCCTGAATAAAAGAGAAGGCATAAAAAGGTGACCAAAAAATTCCCCTCTTTTCCTGTTAAACTTTTTAGAATTGTGGGACTAGTTGCCCATTTTTTCCTGTAACTGGCTAAATCCCTTCATTTATCTGAGCATTAGTTATCTCGTACACAATTGAACAAAATGATCCTGAAATTTCCTTTCATTACTAATCTCCATTCCATCATTCTTTTCTCCAGGGGAAGCATAAAACTAAACCTAAAGCTAAAATGGAAATGAAGGTAGGAATTTTCTAAAGCAACAAATAGTGAAGATATATGCTGTTTTATAGCCAATTTCCCTTTTCAGGCTCCTTCCTAAAATAAAAAATGTAATAATACTATATAGCAGTGATAAAGAATGAATTGTAGTTGCATGCATCAAGTTGGATGCGTGTTAGGAAATAATATTGAGTGAAAGAAATCAAGTTGTAGAAGAACTCAGGTAGTGGTTCTACTTATATCAATGCAAATCATTCAACATAGGTGCCCAGATACAGCAAAAAGAGAGGAAATGACAAACCAAAATTAGGGTACTGATTTTCTCTATGGAGGAATAGTATGACATCAGGCAGTGGCAAGTGATACCATATCTTTATATACTTCAGAGTATTAAACTTTATACTCAAAGGTAAAAAAATACTCTTAATTTGGGTGATAGATACATGGTTGTGATTTTGCTGGTTTGTCATACTCTATATGCATGTTATAAATACTCTTTTGTATTCATTCAGCTTTTGAAAATGATACTGGGGATTGAATGCATGTGTTTTTTCACTGAGCTACATCTCCCAGCCCCCTTCTCATTTTATTTTTAAATTTATGACATGGTTTCAGTAAGTTACCAAGTTGCCCAGGGTGGGCTTGAATTTGTGTCTCTTTTGGCTTAGCTTCTCAGAATACTGGATTATAAGCATGCACTACTACTCCCAGCTCATTCAGTTCCTAATTAAAAAAAAATGAGTCTAAACATTTGTATCTTGATGCATAATAAGTTTCTCTCTTCTATTTCATGTTTTCTTGCTCCTATGTTTCTTCATAGACTTCTGAATTTAAGTAAATACAAGTCACGTGAGAAACACGGAACAGAGCCTCTTAATGTGGTTCTTCTTCCTACAAAAAATAAAGCAGGCTTAACAACACGAAGTCAGAGAACACCAGCAGAGGTAATGAGTGCCTTCGCTAAAGTAAACTGGAACTTTGTAAGCTTGGACTGTGTCAAGTGTGTGTTTGTGCACAGAGCACGGATGCTTGATTTCCACAGCATCACCCTCTACCACTGTTACTAGTTCCTGCATTTGAAGAAAATTAAACAAAAAACCCTTATCTGTAAAAGCTGTAGATTAAGACTTACTCTTCTTCAGTTCCTCCATCATAAATGCAATGTTTATTTAAAATACTATCCAGGCCCTATTTTGCATCAGTTATTCTTTGAAAGAACACCTGGGGGTATGATTGTCGAATTTGGATTTCCCCGCCATACTGTTGAACCTGGGAATCTTCTGCCAGTGGATTGGGGTTGTGGAGCTTTACAAAATCTTATCCTAAACATTGATGATTTCCTTACTACGGCTGGCCAGGCTTCTCAGCTCACACAGGCTAAAATACTAGTAATATAGAGAAAACGACAAAACACATGCTCACAGAGATTTGAAACTTGTGAATTGTCTCCCAAGTCTGGGGAATTTGATCGCCAACAACACGGTACCGTGTTTGCTGTTTTAGTCCCTCTCTTGTCACTGACAAATGGGCAATAAGTCCTTCCAGGCCACGCCCCCAGGACCCGCCCCTTGACCAGATCTCGCCTCCTAAAAGCAAATCAGCTACTCTGCAGGCCTATATAATCCAATCACTTTCCAAAAGTCCCTCCTCTGAGCCTTGAGGTTCTGGGATGATATCTCGATATAAATCGTAACATTGGCCAGCATGTAGACATACTGCCTCACTTTCTTCTCTGCCAAATCCCCTCCATGATTCGTGTCCACCGACTCATATAGCTCTCGGTTTGAGAATGTATAATCAAGTTCTTTAATTACATATCTAATGTCCCATCCCCCCCTCCAGGTTATATAAAAAGAAAAGAATCTCATATCTCATGTGAATGCGCAGAAAAAAGAATTTTACTTCCCTGAACTTCAGATCTAACACTAGTCATAATTAAAAATACAATTAGAAAATAGAAATAATTTGCTCAGTTGGTTTGCGCGCGCATGCACACACACACACACACACACACACACACACACACACACACACACACACACACATACACCGAACTTGGGAATTTGTTTTACTTGCAAGTGTAATGGAAATACATTTAAAAATCGGGAACCAAAGTAGCTCACAGCCGTTTATCCTAGAAAATGCACAAGAACGCCATATCATATCTTACATCCTGTTGCTATGGAAAGTTTGAGTATGTACCGTAATCTCTGCAAAAATAGAAGAGACAAAATGCAATAAAAGTAAAATGCGCTGTAATTCTAGACGTTTGAAACATAGATGGTGTTTGATAGTAAAACTTATAGGATTTCTCTCCTATTAAGATGAAAAGTGAAGTAGGCTCTATTTGTAATTTTTACAGGGACAGCTCTCTTTTGCAGTGATTTGAAATAGAGTGGTAAAACTGGATGTAACGGAGATAGCATGCACGGCACCGAAAGCTGCTGGCTGGGAGACACGCCACAAAGGAGAGAGAGGGCTGCGACGTGCACACCAGTGG